>VYZQ01023844.1:1566-22220 GCA_013400655.1 Mystacornis crossleyi | reverse complement strand
TGTTATTGGTGGGAGAGGGAAGGTCATTTCCAAAACATACAGAGTTAATGTTCATGCCTCCCCACTGAAACGATGTACTAAATACGGTTTATAAAATTCCTCTCAGAGTATAACAGTATGTTACTATTAAAGATTCCTTTTTTCCTTCACTGTAGAAATATATGTGGGAGGCTATTTGAGATCAATGCTTTTGCAAGAATATATAGAAAACACACTCTAGGGAAAATAATTTGATTTTTCATAAAGTCACATGTATGAAAATTCACCTGTATCTACTGAGGGTCACTGAATACCTGATGCTGGAGAAGAACAGAATTAAATACTTATTTCAAGACAGAAATTATTTCTAAAGATTGCCAAAGGACAGTACTTCATCAAAATTGTATTCAACAAAGGAATATGGCATACAATCAGCATAAGAATGAAAACTGAGACATACTCAAGGAAAAAGAAAGACCTTGAGCTATTTAAAGTAATGTTAGCTGCTAGAACTGTACCTGAATAATTCATGGACATAATGAAGTATTTCCCCTTCTGCTCTCTCCCAAACACTTCAAAGGGAAAATGAAAGTACATGAAATCCAGCAAACAGAAAAACTTTTAAAAACACAGAATCCCTGCCAACAGCATAAAAGTCTTTGCATCAAGTGTAAAGCTTATGGATTACTTTCATATACCAAGAGCAGCTTAAAACAGTTCTTTTTTTTCTGAACAGCACCGCCCAAAAAGCGTATCATTTGCTACACAAATAAATTGAAGACTTTAGAAAATAAAAAATAAATGTTGCAGTGTTTGGTAAGAACATTTTCTGTAGCTAACATGTGAAAATCCAGTTATATAATAAATTAATGCGCCCTTAAGAACCAAAGACAGAAAATGAGCAGTGGAGGGAACAGTCTAACTACAGAGCTCAGATCCATCATGGTACTCTTCAAAATATTTTCTGCGTGCACTCTTTCGGCCGTGTAAGGGAAGAGCAGTACTTTCCATCCAACTGTTGTTCCTGCCCTTTCGGTCCTCTCTGTGCATTAAATCAACGTCTGCAATGATGCTCCTCTTGCCTGAGTGATTATAACTAATGGACTCTCCCAACAGGTCTCAAGCTGGCACTCACACAGGGTTCATTGTGCCACAGATCCCACCGGCTCCCCAGAGCTACACAAGAGGAATAGAGCCAAGCCCAAGCACTGCTGGTGGCAGGACAGGACCTGCCCATGCTCCTGTCCTGCCACAGTGTCAGTCAGAAATAGAGGGGCAACAGCCAGTGCTTTAGTAGCACAGAAATGCCACCAATAGTGTAACTGGTAACAACACAAAAGTATTTTGTAACACTGCTAAGCACAGCAGTATGAGTAACATGATGTTCCAAAGACTCAAACAGTGCTGTATTTGCACAAAACATGTACTGGAAAACACACAGAAAACCTCAGAAAGACGATAGCAAAGGCAAGTGATGGAATCGGAACTAGTCCTCATTCCAAACATTAGATGAACCATAGGAGAGAGAGATAAGATCCCCTCCCTTTCCTTTTGGGGAGGAGGCTGATGAAGACAAAACCATCAAGGACGAGTGAGCAAAGATGAGGAAGGAAGAAGCAGCACACTTTGGATCCGGTTTCCAACGCCTGAGAGAGCAGAGCCTGGCCTCCGCAGACCCAGCGAGGGTGATGGCAAGGACCGCTGCCATCAGCAACACCCACATCCCAGCAAGATTTGCCTTGTTTCTCATCTCCTAAACAATCCCATTTTTAACTCAGCAGCCATCTTTAATTCATACACTTTCGTACAGGTACGTGCACACCCACTTGCAACACGCAGGCACAGATAAACAGCTCTGAAGGAAGCTGGGATGCAACAGGTGGCCTCAGAAGTTAAGTCCTAGTTTTAAGCAATTTTAAGCAATTTTAAGAAAATTTAAGCATCTATCATAGCGTTCTAAATCCATGTTCAAGTCAGCCCTAGATAAGGATCAGCTCTTGAAAAACCTGATAAAAGACAGCAGTCACCTAAACCTGAATTCATTATTTGTCAAAAATATCAATATAAGAGCCACATTGAATATGTGCCAAAGCTTCTGGGCAGCAGAAAGCCTGAGAACGGTATCTGTGAAAAAAAGGGAAAAAAACATAATTTCAGACAGAGAGGTGCTTTGCTGAATGGTCACCACTCTTTCAAATAATTTTAGAGTGCTGAGATTCACTTTGGTTGTAAACAGAACCAAGAAAATTGGATTTCTGTGTTCAAAAACTTGTGTACATTTTTCATACATCAATCTGCAATTTCCTTAACAGAATAGTAGGAAAAACACCCCACTCTTAAGAAAGTGTGGAAATACAGTCAAAGAAATGCAATAAAGCTTAAAAGGACAAAATAAAGCCTCCTTTAATAGATTTCTTTTCCTCCTCACTCACAAACACATACGCGTTCCTCACAGCAGAGGGATACATCTGCAACATGTAATCTGCCTGGTGGATTAGTTAATGTTTTTACAGCTTTTGTAATAGGCAAAGCATTATGCAAACATTCTAGTGCAGTCATTATGAGAACACAACTTTGGGAAAGTTTTCTACACTTGTGACAGATTTTTCTGCCAAACACAGAAAAAGCTCCTTGAGCATCACGATCCTGCATTTATACAGGATATAATTTAGACCACTCTGTGAAGCTTATTTGTATATAGCTTAGAGATGTGAGTACATCTAAACAGTGTCCAACAGGTTATTCAACACATGGACCTGTCAGTTATTTTTTTCCAAAATCACTCAAATTAAAAACAGAACTTATATCTCAACCTTCTGTCACTTGAAACTTTGTGTCCTGAAAGCACCCAAGTCAGTGCTTCAGCCAACATTTAAAGGGTCAAAATTTGCTTTATGACACGTAAGGAATCTTCAATTCTATTTTTGCCTTTTTTCATCCAGTGTTACAGAGAGGAAAAAAAGAAATATTATGACCATAGAACTAGTAAGGACCTGGGTGCCAAAAAGAGAAAAATTTAAAATCAGAGGATAGAAGAGGGAGAACCTCAGTATTTATAGTCATGATAAACCCCTACCACTCCTATGTCAAACTCTTATTTAAAGAATATCATTGTTCTGACAAACTACATCAGAACAATTCACATATTGCCACAATCCAGCACCAGCCACATTCATCTGGCAGACACAGATGAATTCAAACCCCTTTCCCCAAACAGGTACATACCAAGCTCAAGAACTGATTGATTTTTCTTGTAAATAAAAGAATGTTCTAGTTCTATCATCTATACTGTTGGAGTCAGCACTTTTGGATGCCAAATGAGGATAATCTGTTTTATGGTTTGAGTATGATTTTGTTTCTAAGAAAAGACTAAGAACTTTCTGCATATCAAAAACTCAAAACTCTTCTAGACATATGATTAAATAAATATTTTTCCTTCTCAATATTATTATAATCCAATTAAGGCTGAACCTTCCATTTCTAATTTTAAATTCTAGCCTCTGATACTGGTCATAAATCACTGAAAAGTGAGCCTTGTAAATGAAACCACAAGCGATGCTTCGGTAAAGTGTCATTAATGCAATATATAATAGCTATGCTATGGCTAATATTATTTGAATTCTGTTTCCAAGGAAACGTTGGCCTACAGCTTCTCTGGTAAACAGGGGTTTATAGCATGCTTTGAGAAATTCTTCTTCTCAAATGGCATTTTTCCACTACTGCGTACTTTTCTCCACTTTCTTTGGTTTGGGTTTTGTTTTGATTTTTTTTTTGTTTGTTTTATTGGAAGAAAAAGTGTAATGTCAATTACTGGAATTGCTGGTCCAGAAGAAATATTTTTTTTTTTATTATCACAGTTGAATGGGCAGTGAATTGGGAACTTGAAGCAAGGGAAATTGTTACAAGCTTTGACTAATAGCAGCAATACAAAATGCAACATCCACTGGAGAGTTACCAAAATCTCACAGAGACAGAAACCACAACTGCTTGCTGGAAGTCCTGCAATGCATACATTTTACCAGCTTTGCTCCTTCCCCTGTACTTTCAAAACACTGATGCTTAAGACACCTATCTCTTTCAGTATCTACATGTGCATGGTCTTCTAACAAGTATTTGGCTCCAGACCACTGAATGGAAGAACAGCGTTAATATCTATGGAACAGTGTCCAGTTCTTTCCCATGATTTACAGGTGCTTCACAGGAAAGTTTGGCATGCCAGGCATGTCCAGCTGAAGAGCAGAACACTATATGGGTATCAGAGTTTACCTGGCTTTTATGTGTGAATTCAGAGATGACCAAACCGGCACCAAAGCTGCCACTCACTTTGCCAACCATAACTAGGGATACCCAACAGAATCCGGCTGTGTCACACCACTCACCTCCCCAAAAAATTACCTGTTGTTGAACTCAGTGTGCTGTTAAGAGGGTGATCTCCTTGCCAGAGCAAAGTGGAAAGACCTGAGAACGCAACATTCTTGGAGAGGTGTAACAGCCTTTGAACTAAGGCCTGGGAAGATAATTAGGCTAGCTTGAAGCTTTTGGGCATCCCTGTCCATCCAGCCTACCCCAGCAACAGCCCTAGTTTTATCACTGCTTCAGAGCCTAAAGAAGAAGCTGAAAATTATTCCCTTTCTAAGGCAATGAACTCACAGTTCATTTTCAGTACAACATAACCCTAAGTAATGCTAATTGCATCGCACACTGTTACTTGCTGGCAGGACATCCAATCCTTCAGTAATTTGAGTCAGCATAGCAGCTTAAAAATCAGACTGATGTCAGGCTTATCAGATTGAGAAAATGTAGTTGCTGATGCATTCCAACCAGTGAACACTCAAATAATAATGTTACATAAAACATATGTTACATATCCACGCATATGGGGTCCAAATGTCATACACATATTGTGGAGATTGGATCAGTGTCTGGATGTTCAGAAGAAAACAACATTCTAAAACATTAGGTATAGGATTAATCACAAAGCAAAGCACAAAACTTGTTTTTCACTCTGCTTACAAGTCTTTTACCCCCATTTATTATTGTTTCCATTTATTTCCACTCACTGTGTGGCTTTGCTTTTAAACGGTATCTGCCATGTTTCTTTGACAATTCCTGCTCTTCCTACAAATTTAACAGAAACAATGTGCATATAATAAAAAAAAGCAAAGAAATAGCAAATTTTTGGTTTAGAAGGACAATGAGTGAAAAAATGCAGGCACTGAATCAGCAACTTAGTTGTTTAGGGCTCTTTGGTTTGCCATTAAATATCCTATATGAAGGCACAGAATTCTTCATCCTGAGCATGTGACAAGTCTGGTGTTTGAACAAACGGAGACGGGTGGCTTATTACACTGACAAGTTAGACCTCAGACAGTCAGGAAAGGCTCAGCTCCGCTAGGAAGTACTCCATAGACCTTTTTCACTAATCAACATTTATGCAGCTTCAGTATAGAGAGCAATTTAAACTCTTTGAGGTCATGATGACACTGTCAGAAACTTTCTCAAATCCTTACCAAAAAAGACTGTCATCATAATGATTTTCACTTGCCATTAATTCCCAGCTGCCTAATTTAGTATGCTAGAAAGCAGTCCCCCCAGTACTAATTGGAATAAATTTTTAATTTAATAGTCTAATGTGCTCCAGTTTGGGGTTTTTTTCCCTTTCAGCGAATCAATGCTCTCATTATTTGTTAACAGCTAGGTACTCAGGGAAAATTGTTAAGAAGCCTTAAAAAAGATAGCCTCTTGGTCAATAGTCTAGATTTTAAAAGGCTCAAAGGTAGGTTATGATTTTCTTTAAGAATTGAGTAAAACAGTCTTCTGTTTTGAATAGGATAGTGGCACTTATAGGATCAGATAACAGTTTCTGTTTCATTCCCACACTAAGCAGGCAACACCACAAAACCCCAGACTTGTTCAGTGACATTTTCATCCCATAACATGAATAAGATGAATCCTCATGGACTAAACTTCAGTAGGCCCATCACAATAAACTCTAGATCTAGAGAATACCTGCCACAAAAATCTTATTTGGCATATAACAATTTTCAAATTCACACTAAAAAGAACTTAGTCTATCAAGTGAGACCAGTCTTCCATGTCTATATAGTCAGGACTTAGAGAATAAGCTGAAGTATTAAAGAGCAAATATTTGCTGTCTTAGAGTTGGCAGACTGACATTATTTCCAAAGGTTTACAAGACTGAGGAAGTACTCCTACTATACTTTTGAATATCTTACTTCTGGAGTACTCGCAGTATACCAATATTACTGATGTTAAAACTACTTATTCTCAACCAGGTTCTAACCTCACTTCAGTCAACAGGCTCCAATACCCCTTTTTACAAGGATTAGCAGACATCTTCACACGTCCAAAACAAAGGGGCATGTTGTTTCTTGGTCAGTATCCCTATTTTTAAGATTCTTTTCTGGATGCAAGCTCCTTCTCCTAGCTGCTGTCGCTTTTAGTGTAAAATAAAAAGTACAGAGGTGAAGAGGTTCCAGAAACAGGCAGAAGAAGCTGCATAAAGACTAGATAATACTGAATGCACTGAGCAGAAAAATCTGCTCAAATATCAAAGCCCATACCTTCTGCAGCCTTAATTCTGTATGTATGAACTGGATTAACCAAAAATTAGGTTTTGTTTTCTTTCCACTTACTGAAGTCATAAAGCAAACACAATCATTGTGAAAAAGCCAGCACATACAAAGACTGTTCTGGAGTTCAGTACGATGCAGTACTATTATTCCTAGGTCTGCAGTGGAAGACTACATGAACTTTTACAAAAGACTATTTATTAGCCTAGAGAATAAGGTTGATGCCGTCCCATTGTCTAAGCACAAATCTTTTTGTCCCTTTCCTGGGAAATTCTGAACCTCTTTACCAACATTCACTAAATTGAAAAGTCACAGTCTTAAAGGCAAAATGAAGAAGCTTAGCTACCGCAGATATTTGGAAAGTAAGATTCAAGCAATGCATCTGCTACAATCAAAAGCCAGGTGGAAAACTGAGAGCTGTAACTGTCTTGGCCATAATGGCTTCTTTCAGTTGCAGCATCCTATGCCTGTGCAGAATGACAAAGGTGTCTTTTAATCAGTATCTCTATGCAGTGTTTATATACTAAAAAAACCAAAGCAAAGCAAAAACCCCACGATTTAGTGCAATATTTAAAAAAGAAAATTCATATAGTATCATTTTTTGCATGATGTCATACTGCATGAAATTTAGCTTTTTCATTTCTGTACAGTGTCTATTACTAAATCATTCTTTTCTGACATCTCTTGAGACAAAGTATAGTAAAAAAGAAACCAAGTCTAAAGTCTGTTATGCCTCGATACAGTAGGATTTTATTTTCCTGTCCATACAGTACCTGCATTGCTACTAAGCAACAGCTCTGAACAATTAGATACTCTCACTCTGCTACTCAAAAAACTGCAAATTTCTTTTACAGCCAGTTGGTGCTTACAAAGGCAGAGTAAAAGCATGCTGAGCTGGCCTGTCCATCACCTCACTCAAAGCATTCCTCCACATCACAAGAAAACTCCTTAGTCTACCAGCTACCCAGTGCCTTTAGGCATCTCTTCTCCTTAGGCAACACCACAGAACTCTAGAGTTGAAGTTTGGCACATGACCTTGCCGAGCTTCAGCACAAGGATTTCACTTGCCATGGTATTTTATCTGTCAGGATCTTTTACTCCTGAGAGATCTCATATCCTTCCCAACTCCAAGGACAGGGCACTGCCAGTTTCTTAGCACTGCAGGGTTACAGCTTCCTCGCTATGACAGTGGCATCATCAGAACTAAAAAGCTCAAAGATGCTTTCCTTGCCACGGGCCTCACCTGCCAAAAAATCAAGAGAACCCTGCTTGCTCTCTTCCCAATGCCTCAATACGATTTTCTTCATTGCAGAGTGGCATGCTGCTCCTAAATGCTCTCCAAATATTATCTGACTGCTATTTGTATAAAATAAGGAAAACATAAATCATGTTTTAATCAAAAGGCTTAGCTATCATATGACAAGAAATCGAGCAGCCTTCTAGTCTGAAGCCCAGGCACATTTTACAGCAGCGTTCATCATTCCAAAGAAGCCTAGTGCCACCGAGTGGCTGAGAGGAAAAATGAGCTCCTGGGTACAATGCACAGGATCTGCAGAAAGCAGATACATTTCCCAAAAGAATGACTTTGAATTGCAGTTGGTGGTCTGTTTGTGTTAAGAAAATCAGGTAATTAAAAATTAATTTCTAGGCACAACAATCAACAGACAACTTCGTGGATCTCTGAAAGAGACAAATGGGCTACTGACACCACAGAATAATAGTCTTCAGTTTTTGCATCAGAGTTCTGTATTGTAAATTTAAGAGCATAATGGAAAGGTTTATATATTTAAATATTAATGCTACCCAGAATGTAAGAAGTACAACATAATTTCTGTTACCAGTGGCAGACCTGATAGCTTGCTGGCATCCCTTTAAATTTAACTCTGGATGCAGAAGTTCCAGCACATTCTCTGTTACACCTGTATGCTAACCAAACGTACACATGCTTTCTTTTCAAACTAAACCCAGGATGATATGGTACTGCCTTTTGCCCTTGATATATATAAACTTTATACTTCGAAATTTCACTTCAAAACAAACAAGTTTCTAAAAAGTGAATTTAAGAAAAGTTATGTCGAAAGGCTTTTTTTAAAATCCTCGGAAGAAAGCTCCCGTTAAAAAAAATAAAGAACTCAACTTGTGATTGATAATCACCTGACTCACTCCTTATTTATTCATGGGAGTTCTTGAACTGAGCATAATCTTGTTATGGGACTCTGGCCCACTCCTGGTGATTTGAAGATAACTATGAAACATAGTGCAAGTTCTTCAGTGGCAACCTGTCGTTTTCTCTTACTGATACAAAAAAGCCCTAGTATAATAATCATACCAACTTTCTGTATCCATATAAATTATATCACATGTTAATGCATTACACCACATAGATATTCTAAATTTCTCTGTTCCATTGTCAATAAAAGTAACTGTTGGGGATAGTGAACACTGTTTTCTGTTTCATGTGATACACAGGACTAGCTAATGCTTTCAACCCAAGCACAAAGCAAAGAAAAATTATGTTTTTAGGTTTATTTTTGTACATCTGAAACTGCTTCTACTCAGGTCAAAGGAAATAACAGCCTCTGACATATGCATTCTTACTGTACTTTAAGTCAGCAACAGGCAAAAAGAAAAGCTGCTAAAGATTGCATTTCATTTTTGAATACTGGGTGGTAGTGAAATTCCATATCAAGATAAATCTATTCATAGATTGTCTGTGCACTCAGAAAAGAGCTATTAATTTAATCTCCACAGTATAACTAATAATCTTTGCTGCTTTAGCTGATAATACAGCCCTTAACACAATGTGATACAAATGGAACTAAAAGCAGCCCATCATTAGTGTTGAGAAGGTCAGGAAGAAGATGGAATTAAGATTTTCACAGTAGTGCATGGCCCAGAGGACAAGAGATAAGACATTGAAACGAGGTTCAGAACTGACATGTGGAGAAACTCGTACCACAGGAAGACAGAGAGTGGTCATCGCTTGACGTTATATTGTTGTTTCTGGCACGTGATCATATTCTAGTAGTGATAAGGTTATAAAACGAGAGGTTTTTTTTCTCAGACGACTCTCATATTAAATACACGTACAAGCAGAGGTTCCGACTTGTAGAAGCCCTGAGACTTTTCTGGAATTTATTACGACAAATTAAATGGGATTTCTTACCAAATAAGGCAGCTCTTTTAATGATCTCCAAGAATTTGTAATCTTCTGCATATCAAATTTCACTGTATTGTTTCACTCATCAGACTCCTTATGTTACACTTCTTTTTTAATCATCAGTCACATCTTGTGTTTACATTTAAGGGAAGTCCTTCTTTTTCTATTTGCGTGTAAAGCCTGTGAAAGCTTGACTTCTAGTCAGGCAGCTGGTGAATCTTCTTGGTTGCCAGCTCGCGGCTGGGGGTCAACAAACAGCAATTATAAATACAAATGATAACTAACTATTTCCCTGAGGACACAGTACAGACAGAGAGGTTAATTCACACAAGATTCAATCAGCAACCGAAGCATTTTCTCCGTTCTGTGGCTGTTTAATGCACAGAATATTTTTCCATGATTGTGAGAAAACAGTCTCCTCTTCAGAGTTAGACTCCAAATCTATGAGTTATGTAATTACTTAATGACACCACAGTTTCTTATTATAGTACTGCTGAAGAAAAATTTCAAAGTCATTTGCATCTGCTGATACAATACCAGAGGATTGTTTTATGCTGACAGATAAGGCAGTCATTACTACTTCTAAGTTATAGGAATAAAAGTTAGCAAATAAAAACAGGTTTTTGTAATTAATTTTGATGCTTAATTTTAGTCTCTGAACAGTAAACTCTAATGAGCAGCAAAACTCTCTATGTGAAATCTAGGTAACGTGAGGTCTGTCCACATGTATATTCAGAGCTCACATCACAAGAAGTTTGCAGCATAGTAGGTACTCTGCAAATTTATCCAAAGGTGACAGCTCATGGAACCAGCTGGTTGGCAAAGACAACCAAGCAGCCGTAAGTTTACATGCAGAATCCCTCAGATTGTCCTTCCATCCCACAGACTTGCAAATTAATCGAACACCATCCCAAGAACATTTTCAACTATTCCTTATCTCATCCTCCTTTAAACAGAGGTTGGTGTTCTGTACACAGGGTTACATTCTACCAGCTTAAAAAGCAAGCCTAATCAATATTTAGGAAGGGCTTTTGGACTGGAACTGCGCATTGACTAACAGGAGCCAGGAACAAGACCAAGAAACGGCACCTTTGAATTTATTCACTTACAAATCAAATTAATTCCCCAACAGTGCAGTCTTCAGTGAAAAACACTTCCATCTTTAAGGAGCAAGCGGGCAGCAGAAATGTGTGACTAACACCTGGGCATGAGTGCGCTTATTTCAAAGCACTTATCCTGAAGCAGGTCTGTAACTGAGCATCTCAACATCACTGCCTCTCCTAGATGTTTAACATAGGCTCTTTACTTACTGTTTTAGGGAAGTCTGTTCCCTGGCTTCACATGGGTTCACATGGAATAGGCTTGCTGTGCAAGCCAGAATGCTCTTCTCTCTCTTTATAATGAAAAAAAAAAAAGCTTGGCAAAATCGTTTTTTTGTGAAAGAAGCACTGAAGAATGCTTTTGATAAAGTCCCAGAAGTAAGATGTATGTAAACTGAGTAAAATGTAATTTTTAAAACCAACAAAATTGAGAATGCTCCTACCTCCATTTCACTTTAGCTGGATATTCAGCCATTCTTTCCCCAAGTTCCTGACAGTCTGATACAACCATAAGCATATGCTTTTCTTTCCTTACTATTGCTGTGACATTTTCCATGCCAGGTATTTTAGTTTTATCTTGGAATTGTGGCGTTGTGGGTTTTTTTAAGATATTCTTTACAAGCAGCACAAGTTCCTCAAGTTCCTGATTTTCAAGGGAGAAATCATAGACATACTAGGCAAATCTTGCATGAACACAAACCAATTACATATAATTAGGAATCAGAATTTTTTTCCTTTTTTAAGCAGTTTCCATGGTTGTAGAGAGACACAGCTGCCTTACTATTTCCACAATAGGTATCATTTGACCATATGGAATAATCGACAAAAGTTATGGTTTTGACTCAGCTGGTTTTATTACCTTCCAATCCTAGTATTAGCATCAACGCTCCTGACCAAAGCCAAGCTTAGCAAGCAGCAGTGTTTTGCTCTTCTTTCATTTTTCATCTCAGGATCCAAGATAATTCAGGATATGCACTACAATTAACAGCTAGGCAGAAACTGCATTTCTCAAATGCCCTACTGACATCAGAGTCAAAAAATAGACGCAGTCTCCATTCCTGTGCTACAGCCAATTTTCCATGACTACAGTTCTATCAAAATGGGCCTACCAGCAATCTTTTATTTGACTAAAGTAAAGCCTCCAACTACTGTATTACTACTAACTCTGTAGTGTTAGGCTTCAGACCAAGATAAATTCCCCAACGAAGATAACAGCATTAGTATAAAAAGCTATTCTTTCATCAGTGGTCATCACAGATATAAAAATAAGACAAGGACTACCTCGATGCCCAGCAGATTTTTGGGGGCTGGAAGAACAAATGACCCACATACAGTATTACATTAGCACATCATTAAAGTGAAGTTCTGATCTGAAATTAATCACATTCTTATAAGGTGGCACATTGACTAATAAGAAAAAGTACTTGCTGGAGGCTGCAATTTTTTCCTGTTAGTAATGCTTCTGCTCATCCCAATTATTCTCATGAGCACCATAGCACAGTATTTAATCAACGGTAGAAAGAGAAAGGGAATAGAAAATGAAGTGGTAAATGGGGAAAATGACAGGACACCCTTAGCAGAGCTATCTTCCATCTTAAAATACTGAGTATTTTTCTTCTAAACTACAGATAATACATTCAGTGAATACCAAGACATTCTTTTAACTACGTAAAATATAAGTTACATGATAAATTAATTGCTGCAGGACTTTTGGACAATTCTGTAACATAAAGAGAACAACCTTACACAGCAGGTTTTTTGCCTAGGGAAGGGTGGAAGGGTTTAAAACAAAACTCTGTTCCCTGAAGAACTTGTCCAATGTTTTTGGGGAAGAGAAATAATGCCAGTTCTATTTCTGAACACAAGACAAGTTATCACCTTTTCCCCTCATTAAGAAAACTCTGTAAGAATATTTTCATACACAGCCTCAGTTCCAGATTGCTTCAACTTCATAAAAGTCATTCTACCAAGTCTTTGCTATTGCTGGTTGTCTCAAGGGTCCACAGTAGTCAACAGGAAACACTAAAGGCATAGAAAGTTAGTGGAATTTAAGATGACTGATCCTTGAAACACTTCAAACATCTGAAGACTCAAACGAGGAAACTTTGCCTGACGCTGGGTGTAGGCTTTGCCCAAAGCCCACTGCGCCCCAGTGCAGGCGCCCTGGTGGCCTGTGCAGCACAATGGACAGTGCAGTGTCCTGTCAGGGTGCCAAGCTGTCACCCGGTGGCAGCGCGCGTCCGCAGGAGCAAAGAAGCAGGAGGGACCTCTCGTGTGGGGCTCAACAGGCTTTATTGCCAAAGGTTCCACGGGCAAAAAACCCGGATCTCAGGGCTTGAAGGGTTTTTTTGAACAGGGGGAGGGGTAGCTCACAAACCAATGGGATAAGAGTGCATGGGCGGACTCGGGAAGGATTGACAATGGAACAGCCAACAGGGAGGACACAGAGGAAGGATCATGGGGCAGGAACCAATGGCACACCAAACAGGGGAGAACTTTCCAGAGGAAAAGTTGTGCCCTTGGGGGATTGACAGGGACTCTCCGCCCAAGGGACGGGAGAGAGGGAGGAGAGGGATGAGGAGTCTCCGCCTAGTAGGCGGGGGAAGGGGCATGACCAACCAAAGGGGCGGAACACAATTCAGGGAATGGTAACCTTGGAAACTTGGGGTACAGAGTGACAACTTACACCCACTAAAGAGCTTACACAGAACTCAAAGGGAGTAACTCGACCCCACCTGAAAAAACCTTCTATAAATCATTCCCCAGCTTGCTCCCAAGCTGGGGTACTACAACATTTGCCCTGGCAAAAGAGAGTGGAATTACATCAGTTTGGTGGACAAAACCGGCACTTAGCTTTCCACCAGTTTGCTGGTGTGCTAGCACACCTTGGAATGTGTAACTGAAGGAATTTTGCAAAATGTCACTGTAGGAATGTTTATAGAAATACACAGGTTGCCAAAGTAAAAAAATCTCTAAGACATTTGTAATGTAGTTTTTCTGAGCAACTGCAAGGCAAAGAAACACATCCTGTGAGTTTCTGGACATTTGAACTTGTCACAAATTCATGTAATTATACACATATATATGTACGCATGAGCCAATACAGAACTATTAATGTCACACAGATATACACTCCAGAACCTCTCTCAGACACAAGATATGGGTACAATAACTTAACAGACCAAATGGAAAAAATACTTTCAGTTAATGGTGATCTAACAGTGCTTTCTATCCACTGTTTATCCAAAATGTTCTTAAAGAGATTCCCAGTGACATAGATTCCACAATATCCTTAGTCAGACTTTCTGGTTTCTACCACCCTTACCATCAGAAACCATTTCCTAATATACCTCCTCGTTCCTCCTTAATGCAAATGAAATTCCTATCAACAGGAACCTCATCAAGAAACAAAGGCACCAACAACCAGTTTTGCTAAAGGACACATAAGTTAAAATGGAGGTATTAAGATAAGAGGGATGATAAATATGAGTTCCAGATGCATAAGGAAAAAGCCATGGAAAGGTGGACAATTATTTGACTTCTACTGGGTATTTCTGGGCTGCCACCTATGAATCTGTATCACGATTGTAACATGAGCGATACTAGAGAAAGCCAAATTTTAACTATTTCCATTTTAAACCCTTTCCTCCTGTCACTAGTAACTGGCCTATGCCTTTCATAGTCAGAGACAGTTCTTCCTAAGTTAACATAACACATCAAACCAACTAATTGCTAGTTCTGGAAGAATGCTGCCACTAATAAACATAAATTAGTATCTAAAAACTTAATATATCTATTTAAATACAAAAGGAGACTGTAGTTGAGCTGTGGGAGGACGTATCAGAAGAGGAGCTTACCACCACTACTCTCTTCCCATGATGCAGTAAGCACAGAGCTGGGCCTGGCTTTTCAGACTCTTCTCCTGAATATAAACACAGGACATACAACCTCCAATGGCTCAGACTGCCCACCAGCAATGTGTTTTTTTCTGCTGGGCCAAGTTTATTATAACTGAAAAACTGTGTTCTAAAAAACACTATTTCATGCTTTGAGCCTGAAGCAGCAATATTTTTGTAGCACTTTATTTACCTGCAACAGGCTATATGGAGCTCAGCATCAGTATCTCTTAATCTATAAAAGTGTGTTTTATTATCGGACTGGTGAGTGAGAGACCAGCTGCCTCACTGTATAATGTACTCGCAGTACTGCAAATCCAAACTCGGGTTTCTCATCCGCACTTCTGCAGGCTGTTCTGATCTCTAAGACTGCAGCAGAGCCCAGCCAAGGGAACATTGCACCCCTGGTGATACAGAATTTTGTTAACTTGGTCAAGGGTTGTATTAAAGCATTAAGTAAACCTTTAAATCACTGCCTGTTGCAGCTCTTGCACAGACACTCACACACCTAAAATGTATTAGTATGGGCAACCAGATGGATAAAAACAACATACGAACACACAACAGCAAGTAAAAACCATGTAAAATTTCACATCTCAGTGAATGCACAGAATTAACATCAGATTATTCCCCATTCCTCCATGGAGAACTTGAAGGGAATTTTTTCCCTCTGTTTTAACATTTTATTCACTTTCCTTCTATAAATAAATACATAAGAGTCAATAAAACCAACCCATGTGGATCTGTACACAGCAATGAGAAATTTAAATGCTCCATTCTGCCTATCTGTCCTTATAGTACAAGTTAAATGCCATTATTTCATGTCCCTAGGTAAAACTACCAAAAGATAAACAAATGAAATACAGTATTTCAAATGGAAAAAGCAAAACCCACAACCTGTACTAGCCACTGAAGTACTGCTTGCAACAGTATCACTATTGAACTCAATTCAAAAGGGGAAAAGGTTTCATCCAGCAGTCCAGAGAAAATCACTTCCACTTGTAGACTACAAAATCAATTCAGCCTAAATTCAGCATTTTTCACACAGGCTACTGAAAAGTTGAAAAGTGAGAGTGGGGGGCTATTTGTTTTTTAGTTATACTAATAAAGCAACGTAATTTTAGTCCTCTACCATGGATAGCTGCTTTCCGACTCCTACTTGACATGTAGGCAAAGTAACAGTCCAAGGTTTCCAGAAAAGCAAAACTCCTACTTTAACTAACTTTGACTGAATATTCCCAATGATTCCGCTGAACTTCACAGTTCCTGGTGTCCCAGAAAACTGCAGTCAAAACACATCTTAACTTTAAAATGCAGTAGGCTTCAGATGCCTCCTTTGAATTGTTTCTCAGGAGGTAGCATTCTGGCAAGGCCCAGCTTTTCTTTTCAAAACAGAATATTCATTCTCAGGCTCAGGTTTTTTGCACCCAAATTGTTGTGTAGTTTAAGGTGACCACTGCATGCTTCTATATAGCACCTGCAGAATTAATGGCAAATTTTAACATTTTATTTATACAGAGAATAAGAAATGCAGAACCTAACAGGAGATAGTTCTAAAACCCAAAACACTGGTGCCCTCACAAAAGGTACCCCTGTCACAAGCATGAAAGCCTCTAATTGCCAAACAAATAGATTATTAGTTCATCTTCACAATACTTTGCTGTATTTCCCTTACAGGTCTCTCTTAGCAAATTTATTCTACATACATGTAATTTTCTGCTCCAGATAAATAGCTTAGGCTCATCACAACAGCTCAGCCATGCCTGCAGGCTAACTGGAGTCAGAGTTTTCATTTTCAACCTAAGATTGGATGCGCTTGGCCAGTCAATGCACCACAAACCTCATTTTTTTCCTCTAGTAATATAAACGCAATAAAGCCAGGGAAGTTAATGGAGGCTTGCACTACAGTAAAAACCAGGAGAACAGGGTTGGCTGGGGAGACAGCTGGTTGATCTTTAAATGCAATAGGAAGGACACAAAAGATAACTTTCCTCCCAGATTAAGGAAATCTAAGATCTTCCTTAAGCAAGTCATCAAAGATCTCCTTCTCCCATGAGAACAGTAATTCTTGAAATAAATGTTTTACTGACATAAAAGAGTGATTTGCATTTACTGCTTGTAATGCTAACAGGAAAAAAAATTACTTTCCTCTTGACAAATGTCACAAGGCTGAAATGGCAATAGCCTCATAAAACAGATTGATACCTATAAATTAGCTACAACATTTTTAATGAATGGAAAATGAATTCTGAACAAAATAATAGTAACTTATTAGTTAGGTCAATATTTTGAAGCATATTTCTAGCCTCAAAACCACCAGAAGGACTACAGCAATAATAAACTGGAGAATACAACATTAAGTAGCTACCTCAAAATTACAAGCATAAATCTTTGTTTATCTCTCCTTTGTCACGCACATATGCACAGCTGCTTCTGTCACTATTCATTACAGCAAAATCCAGGGCTCATACAGGCCTTTACTTCTGCCATACATTCAACCACTAAACTGAAAAGCACAGATTAGGAGACAGCAAAACCCTTCAGAGTAAAGTATCTTTAATCACCTTATGCTTCTAGGGAAGATAACCCCTCATTACATCAGCATTTTCACAGCCAGCAAGACGATCATATTATTTTTTTTCCAGATGGGGGAAAAAATAAGGCAACTTAGCTCAGGCTATGCAGCAAGCCTGTGACAGAGCCTCACAGTTACCAGCTCCTCATCTTTTTACAGCCTACGGTTCCAGGCTCTGCAAATCCAAGTCCTTCTCCAAGAAACACCAACTCAAAAAAATCTGTCCAGGTTTTACTATCCCTTTTATATCCCTTCACTGTGGTATCTCAGAAAAACAAGAGACATTCATGCTATATTCCACCTTATATATAGAGAGTATAACTAACAGGAAATACTATTATGGTAAACAAACCTGGACTACCCAAATATCTGGATGAAATTATCACAAATATTTTAAAGTCTGTACAGCATTCCAAGTTTTGTACAGACATAAGCTAAATGTGACTATAAAGGGTATTCAAGTTAAACAGATCAGATACATGGAGCTGTCCATTAGTCCTGGACACAGAAAATTGCAATGGAAAATAAACATGACTGATGACATTCCATTAATAACCATGATGGAATGTTCCAAGCAAGAAAACTGTGAATAAGAAGAATTCAAGGGTGCAGTGATTGCACAATTTTTCCAAAAAGAAATGGGACAATTTAATGACCAGGCTATAACTTTCTATCACAGTGTTAAGCTTCCTATTTATAATCTACGTATTTGTGTTAAGGAGCCAAATGTCTGCACGTAACAGGGAACTGTGACTGCATGCTCTAAGTAATACTGGGGTAGCCAGCTATGCACAATGACCATCAAAGTACATTTATTTTTCATTATTTGTCATTAAAATGCACTGCCAATCCTTCTTCTACTCTTCTTACACAGCGCTTATATCATTGGAAGGAAGGGCAGAAGGAAGAAGCCTCTAATTCCTAAAGGTCCTATTTATGATTCGTCAACTTGCAAAGGCCTCCAACCATTTGTCTTTCTTAGGAAGGTAATGGGTGAAATGTAGCGTATCAAGCCTAAAACAGATTTCACCCTAGAATCAGTAAGCAGGAGCACCGACAGAGATGATGAAGTGCTACATAATATGCATGCACTTAGAAATAAATCCCAAAGAGTGCAGAAAACCAAACTACCATAATACATCAATCAACAAAGGGAAGCAGGTAATGAAAGTGTAATATCTGCTCTTGAAATCTTAACCTGTTATCTCTTTATCTGTTATTTACATATTCTTTGTTTCTACCTCCACCTCTATCTTCAACTTATTGGCTAAACAGAGATAAAAATTTGCTCTGCCTTAAAAGGATATTTTAATATCTGTTTACAACCCCAGTAATCTCCTTCCTATTCCTGTTGCATGCTTTTCAACCCTCTGTGAGGAGCCACTGACACAGCAAGCATTTTTCATCTCAATTTTTTTTCCAGCAGTAGGAGCATTTACTGTAACAAGTGCTTCTCAGTCTTTCTGCAAAAATGAGAAGAGAAAATTCTTGTACTACCACAGGCATTTTTGAGAGCAATGTTACTTTTTGCTTTCTCTATGTTCTCCTAGAGAGTAGATTAAGAAAAAAGGGATTTGCAGTACTGTTTTGAAAGCATTTTTTTTATTTTCTCAGGCAAAAAGTAGTCTACTTGCTTGGTGATTGACATTTCTATGTTGATGATATTAAAGGTTTATTTGCTCACCACAAAATCTAGCGTGCTCTTTCACACATTTCTCAGCTCTTCAATTCCAGGATCATAAAATAAGAGGATACAGTATCACTTGAATTCATGTAAGAACTCATAAAAATATAACCTGATTACAAACAAGCATTTGACTAAATTTGTACTTGTTTTTTTCCAGACTTTAAATGAAAATGCCATGCTGAGAAAGAGAATTAAATGCAGCTTAAAGTAAGCATTCTAAACTGCAGGTGTTTTCCCATTTCTGACAATGCAGTTTATATTTTAACATCATGAAGAACAATGGTATGATCTTGGCTATATCCAACCATTTACACCATATCTTTCCTCATGCAATTATTTCAACTGATTTTGATTAGAAGTTCCCCAATACATTCCTTCTAGTCTAATAAAAAATACAATCATAAGACAAAATGTCATGTGCTCTGTATACACTGATGCTCTAGGAAATTAAAGAGGGAGGATATATTTTTTCCCAAGGTAATAAGAATCTTATTTCAGATAACACCAAGAACTAAATCTCCTTGACATGCAGTTTGAAGTGTTATTAAAAAAATGCTAATCAAAGCTATGAATTTCAGAGCAACAGTTGTAGAAGCCAGTCTTAGTTTCATCTCGCAAGCCTACAACAAAATATTTATCTCTGATTGAGACTGACTGACATGAGTGAGGCCAGGATGAACAGTATGTAAATGTGTAGTAACCACAGACTTTAGATTGTTAAATTCAAACGCATTTCCAGGTATGAATATGGTTTCCTGACTTCAAGGAACACTGAGTTAAGGGAGGAAAGCTGTCCTGAAAAAAACTGCTGTAATTTGGTGGTTTGTTTCACAGTTTATAGTATTTGTGCTCAAAGTTAATCCAAATCATGTTTCTACCATGACTGTTAATGATGAATAACACCCTACTGCTGGACACAAGAATTTCTGGATGACATCTACTCCTTCATAAATTTCTCTTCTATCTCCTCTCCCTGAGTCCATCCCTTTACCAAAAGGCCTCCAAGGGCAGCAAATCAAAAGAAAACCTCATGTGAATCTTTTTCACTGACTTGCTGCAACTGTTTGTGATGCCCTCTGATACTCTTCTAGCCAGGATTTCTGGATTTATTTTTTTGAAACATTGAACAACAAGGCTGAGATGGCTGTAGGATGCAGAATCTCCTGAAAAAATAAAAAACCCACAAACAAACACAGCAACAACAACAAAAAAACCCCGCTATGAACACATTTCAAAAGAAAATACAAATCCAAAGTAGGGCAGCATTAAAAAAAGCTGGCTCACACCTATTATATATAGCAATATCAGTCAGTATGCGTAAGAAAAAGGCCACTGTGAAATCTGACAGAGTATTTATTTAGCTACATTAAACCAATTCCCACTTAATGAAATGGGAACTACCGTGTACAGAGTCTCAAGTGGAACCTCAAACAGTATCAACTAGCTCAGATCAAATAAAGTTAAAAACATAATCAAAACTCCCTGCAGATATTTAAGAATCTAGCTAATCCAACATGACAGAGAGGCAAAGGGACAAATCCATCAGCTGAAATGGGTAACCATTGCGCTGGATCCACACAGCACAGGACTTGTCAGCAGAGGAAAAATCAGCAAAACTGAATTGAATGCTTTAGTAGTGAACCACCCCAACGAGCTTACCTCAC
>VYZQ01023819.1:19956-45822 GCA_013400655.1 Mystacornis crossleyi | reverse complement strand
CTATGGCTGGCTTTCAGCCAGCTTTCACAGTTTTGAAGGAATTATTGAGAAGAACATCCTGAAGATAATAGCATTTTGAGATAAATTAATAATGATGTGGTATAAAGCTTTTATGGCAGAAATTTTAAGAGTAGTGCATTGTTTGCTAGCAGCAAAATCACTGCAGTGTAGCATATTCTGAATGACTGCTAATAAAAGGAATCTGCAGGCCCCTATGGCATGTTTGGGCTTTAGAGGCTATAAGTTAAAGTCTTCAAATCTGGGCTTTGTGTTCATGTAAAATTGGCATTTGCTACTTCTCATCCTGGTGTAAATTTTAGGCATTGTTCTGACCATGGATGTTGATAGTATAGAGGTCATAGTCCTCACCTTCAGAAACATGAGAGCTGTGCATTTGACCTTCCACCAGGTGCCGTGGGTGTGCTTAGTAAATCACTGTAGAAAATGGGGAAAAAAATAATTTTTATTCTGTAAAATGGGTGTTTTCTAGAAACCTGTATGGCTTTGTATTGCTAAAATCAAATTGAGCATTTATGGGTACCAGTGCAGGGAAAGAGAACCCTGTGCTGCCTTGGGGGTGGCAGTGGAGGAGCCATAAGAACTCCATGTGAGAGTAACTGTGCCTTCAGTTCCACCAGCTCACCTCACCTCACCTGACTGCAGTATGGGCAGCTTTCCCTGCAGGTGCCAGTATCCAGCCTTGCTCAGGAGCCATCCCTTCCTCAGTGAAGGGAATGTGCCTGAGGTTGATAACTGTTTGCATATCTGTACAAAAGAACATGTATTGGTTTGCTGCAAACTCCCAGCTGGGAAAGCCCTGCAAAGAGTAATTCATCATTTGTCATGGTTGTGTTCAGACTTACAGTTTTAACTCGTAAATGACACATTGCGTGAGTCCCAACTAATTTTTGCTTTAAGCTGGGATGTGTACTGATGAATTAGAGAATCTTCATGTGAAATACTGAGTTTAGATTGAAGTGGGTCCTAAATGCTATTTAATTACCATTGTCCTCTGTAAGCCATTACAATAAGGGACTACCTGTGTGGTAAAAATGTGCCTTTTGTTTCTAGCTTGAATATCTTGTTTCTAAAATCTGATGATTGGGATGCTTCAATGGAAAACATTCTGATTGTGTTCTGCCTTTAGCTGTATGACTCAAAACTCTGTGGCATTAGTGCTCTTTTCTGCATATGAATAATTGTCTCTCCATCTTGCTTTCACTGATCTGCGCAAATGAGCTCCTTAGGATCAGTTCTCAAGATCAGATAATTTTAGTAATTTTTCTTTGAAGCCATTTCAGACTTTGTCTTTTTTTGTGTGTGTGGGCTGGGCTTTAGAGTAGGATGGGGACTTTTAGTAAAAGGCATGCCAGGACACAGTACCAAGGCAGCCAGGGGCCACTGGGCCAGATGCAGGACCTAGAATCCCCAAAATTGTAGTTTATTGCATTGATGAACACAGGACTATTGCCAGGGTTGAGATCCTCAACACAGAGAAGGGAATACTAAATTTCCAGGAAAGTTTATATGATTTTTCGTGGTGGTTTTTGGTTTGGTTTTGGGTTGTTTTTGCTTGTTTGTTTTGGTGGGGGATTTATGTTTGTTTGTTTGGGTTTAGTTTGGTTTATCTTGTTGGGTTTTTTCTTTTTAAAGTAAGTTTCCTTGCCTCTTCCACATCCCACTTGTGGAATATGCCTTATCAGTTCAGCATAGAAATGGGTGTAATGTTGTTGCTTCAGCTGACTGCAGGTTTCCAGACAGTACATGTTTCTCATAATGATAACAAGTTGATTGATTGAACTGTTGCAGCTTGGAGAAGATGCTTGACTTCTAAGCAGCTTTATCTCCACACCCTTTTCATGCAAGGTTCTGATTCACAGATCAAAACCTTGCTTGGGACAGGTCTTAAAAGGCACGGTACTGATCTTAGTGAATTTGCAGAACTGTTTTATATTAAGTCTGTGTGCAATTGTGAGCCCTATTTGAGAAGTCGAAAAAAAGTGAATGAAAAAAATACTTTTCCATAGCTCTGTAGGTTTACCGAGGAATAAAAACCAGTTCAATGTTAGTTTCTAGCATCTTGTCACAAATATACAGCTTGAAAAACCTTGTGTTAGGGTTTGGGTTTTTTTCTATTTCTCCCCTCTTCCCTTCCCCTCTCTCTGCTGGCAGGTGGTCATTTGCCCTCTGGTCTTTATCAAGTATGGAAATGTGTGGGTGATTTCATTTCCAAATGGATTCAGAAGAGAGCTTCCACCCACTCAGAAATGACAGTCAAATGGTTTTATTAGCCTTCAACTTTCACAAACCTGCAGCTCCAAGTGGCTTAGAGAACTGCTCTTTGAAACAAAAAGAAAGGCATTAGGATGTTTGGCTAACTAAATGATTCAAGCAATTGAAGGTATTTTTGTGCTTCTCCTCCCCCTCTCTGCCTTCTCCCTAAATAAAGGAGCAACTTATTCCACAACTGTATTCTAGGCTTTTAAAAATCTCTGTGGGGTAATAAGAGCCAGTGCTGCCTTTTATGTGTGAAAATAACACAGCAAACAATTGATTCTAAATTAAAGTTTGGAAAAATGAGTCAAATCCCTGCAGAAAAATAACACGCGGCTGAAAATGCCTCTTTTGTAAGAAGGTAATGTCACATTTCAGAGTTCTGAGTCAATGAAATTGTCATTGAGTCAACAAAATGTGCCAGACAAATGTGTAGTTTTACTGCTTTTTTGCCCTGATGTGATTTGAGATGCATTTTTTAAAATATCACCTTCTTCCCTCTTGCCTTTCGTTCCAAGTGGCCTGCCAGGCCTACTAATTGAAATTAGTTTCTTAAAGTGCTGATACAGTTTTTAAAGCTGGTAATGTTCAGAAAGAGGCAGATTCTTTGGCAGCTCTTGCAATTCTGCTTCTTACTTTGACAACTAGGGGAAAGGTGCTTCGTGTCAAGACTAGGTTAGTAGAATGTTGAACAGATGGTAAGTGGCAGTGCGTTTTTAACAGTTCTGCAAATGAAGATCTAATACTGGCTTTATGGGTGAGGGGAGACACAGATATGGACAAATGAAGCCCTGCAGCAAATCAAGGTTATGTTTGAGATTCCAGATCTGTCTTGTACTGGTACACTGTTTTGCTGGCTGTATGTTTCAACACTTTTCCCCAAAGAAAAACTTTCTCTGAATAGGATAATCTTTTTCCTTCTGCCCATAGCAGTTATTCTCTCCAGTTAAAAGAGTTGCTTAGAAATAAATTCATTACAATGGATAATTTTCTGTGGTGGCAAAATATGGGGAAAAGCTCCTGGGCAGTTACAGAGATAAGTGTACCCCCAGACCATGGGGAGCCACACAGCCAGGAGAGGCTGAGACTTTTTCAATCCTATGGAATTTCACTAGATCTCCAGGCTTCCTCTGTTTCACATTTCTGTATTCAGAAACTGACACAATGAAAAATGTTCCACAGGGAAGAAGAAAAATTAACTTTCTGGAAGTGAAATGGAATGGCTTTTGCCGCAGAACTTCACAGCTCTGAATTTAGAGATGGAAATAAATGTCTTCATAATTGGCAAATAAAAATCTGAACCCCTTCTTGCAGTATTTTTTAGATATAAAAATACTCTTTTTATGGTCACGCCTGTATTCATCTTCTAACAAAACACAGAAACCTTTCCAGATATAAACACAGCCCTCTCAGCTTTGATGAGGGTTGGTCAACTCTCCCCATCTGTTGAGAGCCACCATTCTTTTTTAAGTCAGGGAGAGAGAAGATGTAGAAATATGTGAGGAGTCCAGAGAGCACCCACAGGTCAGCCAGTAGGAATGGAGAATTCAACTAAAATCCCTCCCAGAGAGAGCTACTGGCCCTCGCTGGCAGGTCACTGTACTGTCCTGGGCTACATTGCATGCCTGCTTACAGCTCTTCAGACTGGCAAAGAGGGGAAGGGGAAGTAGCTACAACTCTGCTGCCATCCACTCCCTCAGATTCTCCTGAGGCCCCGCCGTACGTAGTCTGCCATTCCCTGCCTCCAGCCAGCACCGTGGGAGGTGCAGATGGGACACGTCATGATGGACAGGCTGCTTTCCTACCTGCTGCTGGCCCATGGCTTCACCTCTTCCAGGGCAGATAGAATCTGGCACTTCTTTGCTCTCTTTTGCATTACTTGCGTCTTCCAGTTGGTGTGAGAAGTCACAAAATCCAGATGGTTAAAGCTGATGAGGAATTGTTGCACTTCTTAATGCGTGAAGCCAGCCCCATTTGGGTGAAGAACTCTTTCTCGACAAGGGACACCTAGATAGGCAGAGACTGGATAGCCAAAGGAAAGCACCAAGTCAGCCTTGTGAGGCATTCAAGACAAGTAATACCTTTCCTTTTGTTAAGCTTTTCTAAAGCACTTTCTTCCAGGCTGCTGTGTTCGCCTCAGGACATGGCAAAGGATGCACAGTGCTGCATCTTGTTTCATACCCTAGTATTTTATGATATTGTACAAATCAATGCCAGTCCTTTCATCCTGACTGCACACAAAATAAAACGAGTCATGGTAGTGTACAGGTAGTTGCTGGTGCATTTCTTTCCCATCCATTATGCTGTTTCCTCAGACAAAAAAAGTGACACTAAAAAAGGGACCAATGACTTGAAGTACATACAGCTGCATAGGAGAAAGCAGGTGCAGGATTGGACCTTAGCTTGAGGCTTACAGAGGTGTCAAGGACACTACAGTGCTCTTGTGCCAATTTATTAAAGCATTTGCTTTTCCAAAGTTCAGGCAGCTGAAATGAGAATGAATTGTATGAAAGGCTGTGTTCTGATGAAGAATAGAACTTCTCTTTCACCTCAGTTTTCTTTGCATGAAGTATATCACTGCTTGTGATTGCTAACCAGCAATGTTCTTCCAAATCACAACGGGAAGGGCAGCAATAAAGTTTAAATCATTAGCCATGTTTGTGCAACATGTCACTGATGCTTCGTGACTATATTTTGTGTGCATTTCTCTCAGGTAGGACTTCAATTGGTAGGACTTCAATTATACAAATAACTGATATCCTAAAGCTATAAAACATGTGTTGCTGGTAATTCTGCTTATCAGCACGGGACAGTTATGCCTTGATTTATTACTTTAACTCAAGTTGTTTGGCAGCAATGCTGAAAGGTACTGCACGCACTTGCCAAGGTCTCTTAAATTATGAGTATCATAAAACAAATCTTTTCAGTTATTGAGAGAAATAATTGGAAAATTAAAAGGTCAAAATTATGGTATGTAAAACCACGAACAAATTTTTTATCTGTTTCACATGACAGGTCATCCTGATATTTGCTTTTAAGCCATCCTTTTTGGGGAATAATTCACTGTAGTTATTTTGAGAAAAGCTGGTGTGTCTCAGGCTTTTCATATGTTAAAGATTTAAAGATATCCAATGGTGGTTATGGTACTGGGAACATATGCTTCACTGTAATTCTGAATACAGAAAAGGGAGAATGATGGGAAGAAAAACACTCTCTGTTATCAAAGAATATGGAACTATGTCTGTTTCTATACTTTTTGTCATACCATGTATAGATTGGTTAAAATATTCTCTAAATTTTACAGCATGGCCTTAAAGAGAATAGCTTGTAAAGAAAGACTCCTCTAAGGTACAGTTAGCACCTATTGTTTCTTTTCAAAAGCTTAGGAATACAGTTCCTGCAAGCATGCCTGGGTGGTACTGCGTTGGCTGGGATCGAGGGCTGTGAAATGGAATTTCTGGTGAACAGTGGAGGAGGTATTTCCACAGGAGAGTGGAGAAGTACTGCAGACTTCCCTGTGATGATCAGCAGCGTATTCTGCTGGAAGTTTTGCTTATCAGGAAAGAAGTTTATCAATCAAACCTGTAACTATTGTGGCAGACAGGGAGTGTACCTGAGTGTTTCTCTTAAAAATTATGTGGAAGTCATGAAGTTGAGTAGATTTGTAGAAAGTGACCTAAGATTTAGTTACTATCGTATAGACCATCAGTACTGTTAAAATTACAACAATTCTGGATACTGAGACAATATTGAGGACAATATATTCATTTTGGGGGTTACTAAACTGTAGTTGGGAACTTTTGGGAGTGTGCATGCATGCAGCTGTACAGTGCTACAGTTAGAATATATGCTGCAGAGAACTGTCAAATACAACCTGCAATGATCTCTCCAAGTTTTGTATGTTATTTGTCCATTGGTTTTCCCGTCTCCATAAGCTTTAGAGTTGAAGGTTGTTTCTAGAGAGGTAAACCAAAATGCACATTCCTTCTCATCTTTTTTGCAATAAATGAACCTCTTCCATGCATGTAACCATCTTAGCTGATAACTTCTTTTAGGTACCAAATCACTTGGTAGGATGGAAGGGACTGAAGTGATAACAGTAGAAGGGAGTAATTTTTTTACTGAAGATGCTCCTTTAGCTGGAGAAGCAGAGAGCTGAATCATTTGACGGTACTTCAGTGAAGCTTGAGGTATTTGGTTTCCTATTAGTCTCTACTATGTTTAGCTGAAAGCTGAAGATGCTAATGAATCTGAAAAAACTGAGTAAGTCCTGGGAACTTTCTTGGACCAGTTAGTCACTGTGTGTGTACACATGCCAGTGCGTAAAGTTGTATTGGGCTGTTTTTAACAAAATGAGTCAGGGAACCTGTTATCAGAGGGATGAGTACATTCAGTGATTAAGCTTTGGTAGGTGAAAATACAAAGGAATATACTATTCCATGAGACTGTTTGAACTTAGTGGGTTTTGTGTTGCTGTGATAGAGATACGTGCCTTGTATCTGATTGATACAGCTAGAAATATATATATATGTCTTATTCTATTTAAATACGTAAGATTCAGAAGATCGAGAAGTTCAGCTTTCTCACTTGGTATTTGTTTCCATTCCTGTGAAATAGGGGAATCTGAGAGTAAGGTACTGACACAGAGAAGGTCTTATAATGGACTCTTCTGCCCCACTTGGCAATTTAATCAGTGCAGCAAGTCTTTTTAAGTCCCTATTTTTTGTTGGTTGGTTTGCTTTGGTTTTTGGGATTTGTTTTGCCCATGTTTCACTGGGATTGTATCTGTCATTTTCTACCTGGGGAAGTTGTCTCAAAAGCTATTTCTAACATCATGTTTACAAAGGCTCCCTTGAAGGCACAAGAACATCGGCAGCAGGAAAACAAGCCAGAAACACGTCTGTTTCTGGAAACACACTAAACCTGAGAGTCTGCCAGCGCACAGGCCCACTGGATTTATTGCTTAAGAAAGGAGAATCTTGAACAGGAACAAACATCCAAGGAATGGACTGGCACATTGTTGCAGGGGAAGACACAAAGTCTCTTGGGTATAAATTCAGTAGATTTATGTTCTTAACTGCAGTACTGGACTTGGTGATTAAACTGTCCTCTTTTGCAAAGCTATCCTTTGAAGACTTTGGATGGAACAAAACTGTGTCCCTATAAACTTCTTTTCCTGCTGCCATTTTTTTTCATTAGGAGCCTCTCTTCTTTTTACCACCAAAGAAGTTAAGTGGGTTTTTTTTCTTGTTTACTTCCTTGTGTATTATCTGTGGCTGTAGTTTTGGGAGTGAAGCTGAGCTAACTGAGCCTGTGTGGGTGAGGTGGAGCACTGAAGGATCTGATACAGAGCTGTCATTCATATAAATAGTCCTGACTGCCCAAGCTTGAAGGCTTTGTATATTATGGGGTGTGTCTGTGTAGAACAGTGTGGGTTCCCCAAGCTTTTATCAGATTGCTTTTCTGCCTTGGTGCCAAAACTCCTTTCTGGAAGGAGCTTTCCTAGTTTTCACCAGGAAAAAGTGTGAAGTTGTTGTTAATGTTTTTATCAATGCAGAGAGCATGAAATGCTGATGGAGGTGGAACACAGCAGGATTGAACATGGTTCTACAGCACTGGAGAAATCTGTGGTGGTAGTTCTGCCACAGACTCCATCTGCCATTTTGGACAATTTGCATGAAAATATTTACCTTTTCTGCTTATTTAGGTAGTGAATTGCAGAGGCCATGAATATATCATTGTAATGATATATTAGACAGGAAAAGTTCCTGATGTTGTGTCTATGGAAAAATTTTTCAGAAACACTCATTTTTTACCCCATTCTCCTCCCACTGGAAGTCAATAAGAGCTTTGCCTCTTACCCAATGAAGAATTAGGCTCAAGGGGAGTGAATTTTAAAACATCACGTTTTTGCAAGATAGAGTGTCCTGATGGTTCACCTTGTGCCTGGAAGGCAGCTCTGTGGTGAAATACTGGTGTGCTGGCATCCTTTTTATCCCCCGTTAATTTATCTGTTTCTACCCCACCCATCTAACTAGAACTCAGAGAATATTCACAAGGTTACAAAAAATGGGGTTTTAAAGAAGTAACGCTGATTACACAGCTCTCCAAATAGTACTTGCATTAGGAATATAACATCTATAAAAGCTAAATCTCCTGTCAGTTTTAAATGTTTTTCTTCCAGTGACAAACAACAGACTGCTTAAATTTATCAGTTAGTTGCAATATCTAGTTATAACCTTTACTGATCTTTTGTGTTGCAAACTTATTATCTTGTTTACAGCAGGTGGGTGTACAAGTGCAATGTGTGTGGTGGGTGTGCTACGGGAGCAAACAAAATCCTTGGTATTCGTGAATGTGTGTGTGTTTAAACATGGCAGAGATGAACAGGAAAAAGTATGTGTTTCTTTGGAAACTGCAATTTCTTAACACCATTTAAGACAAAAATGAGGTGGAACAGGATAGTTTTTTAGGGTGTGTGTGATAATCTAGTTTCTGATAGAGTTTTGACAGCATTGCACAATTATCAGTTACAACTATGCAAAGCTTTTTCCAGTTGGCAGCTGTGGTTGTAATTTATAACAATGACGACTTCTTAATGTTTGTGACTTGCATTGGACCAACCCCTCTGGCAAGTGAAGTTTAACTCTATTTATGCAGCACAGACAGGAGCAAACACATCTCCAGGTGTCTGCTCCTTGACCTGGAACAACAAGCCCTGCAGCTTCAGCTTCCACTCCCACTCAGGTCTTGGCCAGCCATGCTAATAAGAATGCCAGTTATTTTTATGGACAAATTGCCAGGGAGAAATATGTCAGCAGACCAATGTCAGAGATCAGCTGTCTGAGCCGGGCTGCAGCCGTCTGCACAGAGGAACTGTACTGGGCAGCTCTGCTGCATGAGGCAGCCCTTAACCACTTGCTGGGATTTGATATCCTTTTTCCATGTTGTGGGATCATTTTCTTTCAGAGGAAAATGTAGAATAAACACACTTGAAGGAGAGTGCAAGACATTGTTTATTTTAAGTGTGTTGCCAGCAGTAATACAAGCCTATCCATTTCTCTTGACAAAATGCAGTCCCTTACGAGCTTAGTGGGTTTAAAGAACATATTGTTCTACACGAGGTATTAAAGGTTTCCATGGAAATATCAAAATGCAAAATACATTTACTACGTCTTAAAAAGTTTTCTTGATGATCTTTGCCTATGCAACTTCTAGACTGGAAACATGGAGGAAACGAAATTAAAAAGTAGGATTATTGGAACTTCTGTATCTCTCTGATTTGTTAATTTGCAAGGGTGCACTGCAAATAACTGTTTGCTATATTCAACCAGACTCTCATTTAATAGCTCATGTCTATGGAGTTCAGCCAAACTCCTTTGTACGTTTTTTATTAATCTGTGCTAAAAGCATACTTTTCTGTGGATGGCACTGGGGCTGTCAGCCAGTGTCCTGCTGTGCTATTTCATCCACTACTTGAATGAGATCTTGATCCACAGAACAGTGTTTGTTATGTGGTATAAGGGTCCTCAGCTGCTTGACTCAGCCACTGTTACATGAACTGGTCACCCAGTGTTAAGATCACAAAAAGCTTTGGGGTAGACTCAGAAGTGCTGATTCAAATCTTGCCATGACACAAAAGGTACCCAGCAAGTTAGGTAGGCTTGACTCTGAGTAAAGATTTTAGGCTGCCCTGATGAGCAGTGCACTACACCATGGGGCTGGTCTCTGAAGCATTCATCCCTCACTTCCCCATGTGCCTTTGCCTTTAGTTTCCTGTAGCTGGTAAACAGTTCTTTGTAACCTAATTCCTGTGTAGGATGACATGGAACGGTGACTGCAGGTGGGAAACAGAGCCAGCTCCTAGGACCAGCATCCAAAGTGAGAGAGCTGTCTGCCATATGAGTCTTCAAATGATATAGTGATTTGAAATGAAAACAAATTTAGTAAGTTTAAACTTGTGCTAGTACTAAAGCATCCTGGCATTGCTTTGATCGCTCTTGCCCACTAACCTCTCTTCTGTTAGTCATGTAGCCGTAGATATTAAACTATAACTTACTTCAGTTAGACATGGTTGTTATTTTACAATTCTGGGGCATACAGTAAAATCCTGACCTGGCTGATGGCTTCTCTGCAAAACACTGATTCACATTTCACTTGTGGGTGATATTAAGGACCCTCGAAAATTAGACCATATAACATCTGGCTAAATGTATTATTTAGATATGGTCTTGCATATTATAAGACTTGTCTCTTACTCAGTCTATCTCGTGTCATGATGCTTTATCATCTAATTTTTGCAGAAGTGTTCCTAATCAAAAGTTTGCATGGAAGTGTGATGGGCAGATCCTGGCTGACGGCAGGAGCGAGGGCGGGAGGATGGGTCACGGATTGCGCAGCACCAGCAGACGATAACACAGCCGCCGTAAAACTGACCAGCTCTTTGCATCAGCAGTGGCACAACTCCACCTCACGAAGATAGCGTGGGAACAAACAGTCCACTGCCCTGGAAAGCGCTGGAGGGATGGGGAGTGATTACTTTAATCTGTGGGGCAGTCAAAATGAACATGGTGACAAAGCAGTTAATTTTGCCTGGGAAGTGACTGAAATAACCCAGCAGGAGCAGCTCGGCCTTGCTGTACAGATGTTTCATATACCATGTGATAAAGAGGCTGCTGGACTGCTCAAGGCAGGGGCGATGCTTTGTCAGAAGAAATGAATACTAGGTCTGCTTTGAACTGATGAGCTATTGGACAGTTCTTTAGCACAGACCCCTTTCTGAGACATGTTTAACTTCACAAGACAGAGCTAGCAGGAAATACATTAACAGGCAGGAAAAAATGCTCCTCAGGCCAACTCTTTACTATTTTTACCCAGTGATGAGTTCCAGAAAATGCTTAGGAAAAATGAACTTTGTCAAACTTAAGGAGTCCAGAGTAGAGTGGTTTGCCTCAAAGAATGTTATGAGCTTAAAACAACACTGTTTGCAGCTGCAGTTAAAGCACTAGTCAGTGGTAACTGTGAAGATTGTGATTTTAAAGTATGGAAGTGGAGGGCAAAGGTTAAGGGTGGATTCAAGATCCATCATTATTATTCCATCCTTTCCAAGGGAAAGATAGTGGATTACAGTCTACTCCCAGAATTTTGCATTACCCACTGTCCAAAACATCTGTTTAGAAATGTATTGATATTGTGGTTTTCAGTTTCTGTGGGCTTCTGGGTTTAGCAGCTTTTCAGTCAACTTTGGTCATGGAAAGATCTTATGCACTGGTACTGCTGGTGTAGGGAAGTGAAAAAGTAAGAAGAAAAGGTTATGAGGAAAGGGGAGACAACTAAAAGAGGACATTTGAAGATGGGGTAAGCAGAAACTAAACTTATTGCAAAGAAATGGGGAAACTAGGACAAAAGAGGAGGAGGGGAGAGAATTACCTGAGCACCCAGTAAAGAGAAGTATCTTACTACTGGCTATAACTAGCATAAATCTTGTAATGTAGTGTTCTGTATTCAGATTCATAAAATGGAGTTATGCCTTTTAAGCTTCTTTTTGTGTTCATTCAAAGATGTATTTCCTAAATAAATAAAAGTATAATTGACATATCTCCTATAAAACCTCAAACTAGCAAGCAGGAATTTAACACTGCAGCTCCCATTGTACTGAAAGATACACTCTGCATGAAAATAAACAGAACAGTCAGGATTTCACAAGTCTTCAGAAAGCCTACCACATATTTCAGCATAGATTGATCTTCATTTTGATCTCTAATATCTTGAAGCAATTTTTTACCTCTGCAGAAACAACATTAATCTTATTTTGGTGGCCTACAGAGTTGGCTGGAACTTTTAAACTGCACGTACAAATCCTCTAGAAGAATGAATATATTGCTGGCTATATCAAGTTGCATTATTTATATAGGGAGAACTACTTACAGTGATCTTCTGGGAGTGAATTTCTTAGACACCAAAACAACCTGAAAGTCATAAAGTCTCAAAACTCTAAAGTTTTAAAATATAAATGGTGTTCAGAAAAATTTATTGGAGCGTCACTCCTTTTGCACCTTGGTCATTTTTATTTATCTTGAAGTAGATCGACTTCATGTTTTCAGATATTAGGAATCTTGTAGCTGCTTTTCGCTTCAAATAAGCATGGAAACTTAACCACCTTGGGAAAGTCCCACATCTGAAACTTCTCATGGTTTCCCATGGGTCTGTGGTTTTAAAAGGATCCTTCCAAATGCTATCATTTTTTGACTGATCCACGCTGCTAAGGTCAGACATCATCAATCAACTTTTGAACACTTAAAAAAACCCTGTACTCCCCTTATAAATGTCAATTTCTCTCTCCAGTGGTGTTTATGATCTTTGGAGATGAAAGCTGTGGTCTTCATATTGTTTAGAATTTGCTGTTTGATATCTTAGAGAAATTTGTTTGAACAAGTTGCTGCTCTAGTGATTTAATTAGCTACATCTATGCCAGACTGGGCAAAACCCACTGATTATATGTTGCATGTGTTTATCCTTTTGACTAGAGAACTGAAATTGTTTGATAGTCAGGGAGAGCGTGCATTTGAAGTTTTAATAAATGATTATTTGTTTGAATAGATGATAGCTAAGAAGAAGTTAAGATTAGAAATCATTTATTGTGTTTAGAAAAGATGCCACAGTATTTGAAGTAGACTGAGATCCATTTCTAATCCAAATTAAACCCTTAATACCAATCTCGTTAATTCCAAGCCTTTCAGCTGGTCAAGATAGCAAAGATTCCTAGCCAGTCCACAAATATAAAATAACTCAGGGATGGTAACAACTTCGGACAGGTAACCTTACTGAGCCGTTGGAAGCCTTATTAAGGGCTCACTGGGGTAGAACCTATCACTACTGTGCTTCAAGGATGATTTCTAAGCACCATGCTGTTACCACTTGAGTGCCTCAAGACCCTAATTGAAATCTAGGCTCTGAATCTTCACTGTCAGCAACAAATTAAATTTAAATTTAGAGAGAAGTTGTGTATGTTCTGTGATTTTTACACTTGAAATAGAGGAGAGAGAGTATGATCAGCAGAGTGTTTTGCGGCCTTATTTGTAGTGGGACTCTTTAATCCATTGGTGCTTGTGAGGTCCAGAGCCACCTCAGTCCTGTTACACCTCTGGAGACCTTTTTCATAGTCTGCTCCTCCTTTGTCAGAGCTGCTTCTTGTGGACACAGGAGAAGGTTTTGCTTGTATATCTCTCCAGAAGGCAGACGGCAGCCACTGGTATAACAAAATCCTTGGTGACGGTGAAATGCATTCAGATGTGCTGGTTCTAGATGCCTGTCTAATATATTTAGCCACAACTTTTTCTGGTTTTTTCTTGTTCTGCTGAAGGCGCAGCTTGCAAGTTCTGGTGACAACTCATTTTGGCTCAGTGGACTTGAAACCTGCTGATTTCAGGCTCTCCAAATTCTGTATTGACTCAGAATTAGAACTGAGCATCTGCCTGCCTCAGGACACATAAGATTTTCTGAGACTGTTCTTGCTTTTAACCCCATTAACAATAAATTTAATTAAGTATCTAGCCCAGAAAGGCTATGGTTGTGTACATGCAGCTTGCACACGTGTTGTCAGCTTTGGAAAGCCAGGGATAGGTATGACTGCATTCCCTAATGCATAGTTATAAGCTTTTAACTGTAGCCTCATGTTGCTCTTCAAGTGGCAGACTGAATAAGCCTGAGCACTCTGCATGGTGTTTGTAAGTGCCATTTTGCTGGCTCTTTTGGATGATATCCTTGCCCTTTGACACTCCTCCAGTCTCAAACTGCTAGCAGGGACTGTAAATGCTCTAATTCCATGTGTGGCTGCAGCAGGGTCCCTCCAGCATAAAAGCTTCAGAGGACAGTGATTTTATAGGCAGGGCTGATGTGATTAGACACATCTACAATCCCTAATGCAGCACAGCCTCTGAGCAGTGCTGTGGCCCATGGGACATCCTCACACGATTACCATCATTCGGGAAGGCTCAAAGGTCAAAGCAGCCAAAAGAGCACAAGAAAGAGTGCCAACAGGTGACACAAAGTCTCTCTAGTTTGTCCTGTCCTGTCCTTAGGCTCTAGACTGCTCCTCTTTATGGATGTAGAATGAAATCTTGCCCTTATTTCACTCCCAGAATAATGCATAATGCTGCAAAATTACATCAATTTCTTTTTAAAACTATTCCAAAAGCCTTATCAGTGATAACAGCTAGAGAGAACACAATTTAAAAAATTCACCCTGTGCACAGCAAAGCACGGGTTCATCTTGTGTTAGCAGCTTAAATGTAACTTGTATGACTTATTACTATTTAATTAATTTAGTGTTTAAGTGCATGTGAGAAATTAAGATATTTTTCTCTGGTACAGGTGGGCTTTTTTCCCCCCCTTCAGAGCTGGAATTTTATTCATGTGATAAGCTGCAACAAATCTGTAATGAGAAGGATGAATACAGAACAGTTCATTAGTTTTCTTTAGGAGTACAGTACTGTACATCTATGTTAATTTAGACTGAAACATGAGTTTGAGATCTGTGCAGAGGAGAATGTAACCAGTTTTGTACCTTTGTGTAGGGCATTCCTTTCAAAGGCAGCAGAGTGCAGGATCCAGCTATTCTGTATCCATAGCTGTATTTTTTCCTTCTTCTGAAGTGTTAGTGGCCTCCTCTGGAAAAGCCTCTGTATTTAGTGCACATGTTGCTTCTTGGAAAGACTACTCCAGTTTTTGATTAAAGCAATCTTTTCATGCACAAACAGTGATCAGATTTGGTATCAGGGACAGGTTCAAAGCCCACATCCTATAAAACTTCAAATCTGAGCAATGGGTTGGGATTTTCAGAAGGCTCAGAAGTGTGTTTTTTCCCCATGAGAGCCTGTGACTGCCATTAAATAATAAAGGATAATGTTAGAGACCCACAGTTAATCTTGACAAGATGGGTTTTTTCTTCCTGCTCTGTAAGCAATTTGAATGCCATTCCTTTCTCCTCTTTAAAAATTGTTTTCATTCGCATTTCCAAAATATACATTATAGGCGACTGTAAACATTATGGGATAGCAATCTAGCTGTGATTTGATACAAACTAAAATTACCATCGTCAGCAATAAGCAGAGACACCATAAAAGGGAAACAAAGCAGCGCTGCATGTTTGTGTAGGGGCAAGGTCAAACGTGAGAGACGTCCCAGTCTCTCTGCTGAGGAGGCAGAGGTGACTGGAAGGGTGAGGGCCTGGGATTTCATCAGGCTCCAGTGAATGTTTGGAGGGAAATAAAAAAGGCAAAATACTAACTCTGCGTAAATGGGAGCACAATGCAGGTGGGATGAATGACCAGGGTGTTGTGTCAGAAGAACTAAATTGTTTGATTTCTGAAGGGGACAGCATGACTTAATGTACAGGAGAAAGGTCTGTGGGAAGCAGAAAAACTTTGCCAGGGGTCATCTTTGTTTTTTCCATTCACTGACTCCCCGGGCAGGCCTTGTGATGCTGCTTTGCAGGGCAGGATGTGCAGCGTGTTCCATGGAGGGACAGTACCCTGGGCTAACACCCGATGGCACCACCTGAACCCGCAGTGCTGCAGCACCGGGGAGGGCTGGAGTTCATGGAGAGCACTGCCCTGCCCATTCACCCGCCTTGAGACGAGGGAATGCATCCTCAAGCAAGGCACAGCGGCAACCCCTGCAGCTCTCTACAGCTCTAAGTTAGAGGCTGGACTGTGTGTGCTGCTGGTGGCATCCAAACAGTCTAAAGGAATATACGGAATTTTCCCACCTGTGTGTTGTGCCACCTTTGCCATGGAGGGCGTGGAAAACATCTGTGTGGGCTGCACATCCTGTTGTACTTGCTGCCACTGCTGCCCTACTGCTCCCAGGTTTTTTTTCCTGTGATACTTGGAAAAGGCCTGGTGACAAGTAGCTGTGGCTGCTGATGCTTCTCATTGCAACAAGCAGATTCTAAGAGTTGATATCTCTTCACAGCCAAAGTTTTGTGACACTCAAAATCGAACTAACTTGAACTGAGGTGTAAAGCAATCTGTTCTGGCGTGGGGAAGGATGCTTTCCTTCATCTTGTTCTTTCCTGTAAAACCACAGCAAGTTCTTCTGCAGGAAGCTGACCCAAGTAGTTATTGTAGAATAGAGTACTTTTGCAAGAGCAACATTTTATTTCATATTCTGCAGTTGGTGTTGCACTTTAAACCTATGCCTCATTCCAGAATAAAGGCTCTCTGTAGATAAACCTTCTGAGAGAGAATAACCTTAGAAATACTGAAAGTGGAATAACCAAAAAAGACAGAAAGTCAAGCTGGGAACACAAATGAAACAGCCTGGGAGAGCAGGCCCTGGCACTGGAAGCCCAGTGCTTGGTGGGACATATTCCAGTGTTCCTGTTCATACTAGTTTGCACTAAGAAGTCTCTCAAGTGTTCTGTTACACAGTGATGAGAGAGCCACAACAATCAATAATGCAGTTATTATATATAGTTAATGTCTCTGTCTGTGCTAGGTAACTCACCTTACACTACAATTTCATCTTTGGGTGAAGGTGTGCTCGCAGGTCTTGCTCGCTGGAGGCCTTGTGGGCACATTTCACAGTCACAGCATGGGTACGATTGGAAGGGACCACACTGGGTCAAGCAGGATCATCCCAGAACACATGGCTCAGGATTGTGTCCAGACAGTTCTGGAATATCTCCAGTGAGGGAGACTCCACACCCTCTCTGGGCAATCTGTTCCAGTGCTCAGTCACCCACACTAAAGGGTTCTAGAACTAAAGGAGTTCTAATATTCAGGTGGAACTTCCTGTGCATCAGTTTCTGCCCGTTGCCTGCTGTCTTATTTCCACTTCTAGCTCTTGAACGTGCACTCACTGTTTATTTGCTCTCTGGAAAGCTTGATGATCTTGGGAGAGTGGATTTAAGGTCTTCCTTTTCAGAATAGGGGATAAGAAAAATATTGAGAGAAGTGTAGATAAAATGGAATGCAAGAGATGTTTCCAGGTCATCTGTTTAAGGCTGATTGACTGTCACTGCTCTTGAGAAATGTGGTTACCTGGAGGCCTTTTTATTTATGGGCAACCTCATCACTGCATAGTTTGTGGCTTTATTTTACTGCACCTGTCACCCACTTGCCCACACCTCCTCCCACATGCAATTGCAGCTACAAAATGGTTCTGTTACAGAGACACAGATTGCATTGTAAACAAATAGGCTAAAATTACAGTTCCGCACGATGCAGATGATTTGTAGCTACAGTGCAGTGGTCTATCATTTCAAGGTAATGAAACGTGTGTGTTGCCTGAGGGGATTTTAATTACTGAGCTCTTAGACACACCTTTACTGCCTGTAGAGACTGTGTGCACGCTGACCCAAAGGAAGGATGGGCCTGGGTTCCAGACACCTGATCTGATGGCCTTTTAGCACCACAGGTAGAGTGTGAGAAGAGAGCAGAATGGCACCCAAGCAGCTACACCTTTATCAGCACAATTCACTTTTCACAGGAAGAACCCCGTTGTCAGACCCTGCAAAGATTGTTTCTTATCCCCGTGGGAGATCAAGGGCTGCTAGGAAATAGCTTGGAAAATGCACGGCAGCCAGTCTGGTCGTACATCTGGCATGCTCAGATGGTTGTGGGTAGGAGGATCAAACCCAAAGATGCATTATAGAAAGGTTAGAGACAGGGCTTTTCACTCACACAGATGTTCCGTGTTCCTGATGTGTTTCCAAGGTCAACAGATTAAGTTAACATATTTTTCAAAGACCTAGAAGGAGTTATGTATTGAAAATAGGTTCACTGTCAGTTGCAAGGTCAAGATAGCCTGGGGGAGGCTTTAAAACTGCCCCTGCTTGTCATGGACAACACAGGTTTATTTTGTAGACCTGTCAGTGTCTTACATTAATTTGTTCTATCACAAATGATGCCAACAAAAGATAAAAAGTAGAATTTTGAGATTTTTGTTAAATGTGTTGGTATTCAGGGGTCTGGAGAAGATGGTTGTTGGTTCAGTTGTTTTCTTTCAATTGTTTTGTAGGTTAAATCTGATTCTTTTGTGCTATAGTAATAATTGATTAACTATACTGACAGTGAAGACAGCTGATTGATGCTGCCAGCTTCTGTCGGATGTCTTATAGACATCTGCACAAGATTTGTGTTATTGACAGCCTCCTATTGGGAATAGCTTTTCTTTAAACACAGTAAAACTTTCTAATTAGGTTGTAAATAGAGTACTGCATTTTGAATAAGGGAAGTGTTAAATAAACCATAATATTTAAACCAAATTTTATTTCTGGCAATTACTTAGACTCTAAAGTTAAATTTCCTTTCATGAAATCCCACTGAGGGCCTATTGTTGCTAGTCTTTGTGTAAATATATACTTACCTGTAGTCAGAGAAAGATGGGCAGGAGAGAACATGAGAAGAGTGAAATGTGTGTAAGGAGGCAGGGCTGATAGGGGACCATTCTGGAAGAGATATTTCACTTCAGCAATAATAATCCTTGAAGGTCGTTTGCACTGCTGCTTTGCACTGAATTGACCTCACGTTATCAATTGTCTTTTTGAGGAATTAATTCCCTTCTTCCCAGAGGAAGGTGGCTTTGCAAACAGAATGTCTTAGATAACCCCAATTCTTCCAGACCAGATCTGGTCTGGCAGCCTCAGTGTGTTGGCAACAGGTTTGTATCTGCTTCTGTCTTGGAGGAAGCTGGTGCACCACCAGTCCTTCCAACAGAGATCATTGTACCTCTGCTCCTTACAGTTCCTGTGGAACCTGCTCATACTGGAAATAGGGATTGTTAAATAGGGGACAGGGTGCAAAATGTACAGGTGGTTCCATCACGTGCTTGGAATACCTCCCTTGTCTCTCTCCTAGAGGTCAGAAATACATGAATTGGGAGAAAGTCGAAGTGTACACTTCAGAGTCAATCTTCATTTCCTCCTTGCTCCTTCGGAAGGATGCAATGTAAGAATTTGTGGGATGTGGAATTTTTTAGTTGTGTCACGTAGAAAGTATCAAGTGGGGTTAAGAAGGGAAAGCCTTTGCAATTGTGTAATTCCCCTTTTGAAGCTCTTCTTGGATTTCTGAGAAGCTGCTATACCTGATGTGCCTCTCCACACTCATACAGACCCATGGACGTGCACAAGACTGTAGGGGGAAATGTGGGGAAGGGAACCTGGCAGTTTCCAGGTTTATCTGATACTAAATAGTGCCTTCGGAACACCTGTAGTTCCATCAGTTTTTTTCATCAGAAAAAGTTGTCCTTGAAAGTAATTTCCAAACATATTTTTAAGACATCATATATCTGGAGGTAGGATTATTATCTGTTTTATGCAGAGTTAAGTGAGCTCAGCTTATTGTACATAAAAGTAATCTAGCCCTCAAATATAAATATATTCTAAAAAAACCAGGATGATATATTGGAAAAACGGAATAGGGCAGCTTCAAAAAAAAAACATAGAAAATCTTCTCTGTTTACAAAATAGTGTTTTAGAATCTAGGTTTCCACAGGAGAAAAAAAAAGAAAAACACTTCTGGGATTTTTTGTTCGTTTGTTTGTTTTGGGGGGGTTGTTGGCTTGCTTGTTTGTTTGTTTGTTTGTTGTATCACAGAACTTCGACTGAAATCAGTAAAAGTTTGTTTTAAAGTTGCCGTGTCAGAAATGCAGACTAGCTAGGTCTCTTCATACTCTCCATAAGTTTCTGTTATGTTTGTAGAAGTACCTGCCAACTATTCCACCATTAGTTTTTCACTTCATTTCAATAAGTACATACTTTGCTGTATCCCGTGTGGGCTAAGCCAGTGCTATTTTAACTGAGCAGTCCCTTTGCAAAATTTTGCACATTCACAACTCAGCACTTCTTGCTCCTGTAGGTAACACTGTCACAGACTTGCATGTCTAAACAGATGCCTGATTTTTCAGTGGAGTAAATACTGACTTAATCTCTGTTTCAGACAGCTCTTGCTTACTCTAGTGCAGAATAATTTAGGGTTAATACTGCCTGTTTGATTTGAGAATTAGGCAGTTGTTGAAGTTAGGGTGAATAATTCATTTTTCAGAGTTCTAAAGGGTGGATGTTAATATTGTGAAGCTGCAGCTGATGCTACTAAAGCCATTCATGTTAAGAGAACAAATTGCCATTTGGCATGCTGAAAAATTAACCCAATTTACAGCATGGGTGAAGATGAACTCTCTCTGGTGAAAGCTATATTTAAACCACCAATGAGATAATTACATCTTGGCCTTCTAACACATCTTATGTAGCACAGATGTGACTGCTTTTTCTTCATAAGTGAATACATCTAACAACTAAAAAAATTGCTTGTTTTTCTCGATTTTGTGCATTTTTGCTGGGAAAGTCTGGAATATAAACAATGTAAAACATGCACGCATAATGTGTCAGCTAAGGATTAAGCCACAAGATAGACAAAGCCAAGCCGGTGGATGCTGTTTGTACATAACCAAAACTTTGGACGAATTAGTGCAAGTCCCGTTTCCAAGAAGGAAGAATATCTGTTGTGGGTGCAGCGTCTTATGAACACAGTTAGTGACTGGATAAGTTAATCTGAAGGGAAGCCTTGTCTTTTCATGTTTATTTATTATATTCTATGTGGAAAGTCAGGTAGTTGCACAAGCAAACCAGGGTCAATTCTCTGTGATGATAAAAATAAGGCCTATGATACTTGAATGTGGGGCTTTTAGCTTTATCTGTTTAAATCATCTGCAGGACCTCACAGCAATTGCTACTCCTGCAATTGAGCTGAGCTTTCCTGAGCAAACAAATTATGCACCAAAACAATGTCTTTGTGTTTCTAATAGAACTGGAACAAACACATCTCTTTTGTTCCCTTGTTTGTGCATGATCTGTGTAGAAGATGACAGTGCAGAGCAGGGAATGGCTTTCATCTGCTAAAATCTCTCCACTCACCAGGCTACAGGAAGATCCTGGAAACACCTACCACCCTTTACATCCTTTTGCCTCTCTGCTGCCCTGCCTTTCTCTAATTTGGGGGAAATGACAGCCCCGGTTCGATGTCTTGTGCCAGTTGAGAGTTAGCAGGGAAGTCATGAGAACCTTGTGGCACGGTGTCGCCAGGATAGGGTGAGCAGTCGCTAGTGGTCACAGAATACAAAAAATACTGAGAAGGGGTAGGACAGAGTGGAGCGTCCCCAAGGGAACTGGTAGTTGTTTAATATAATGAGTTTTAGTCTCACCTTTCTTTCCTCAAATCACTGGTCTTACAGCTGTTCTTCCCTGGGTGTTGATAAGCTTGATGGCTTCCAGAAGTCCTGAGCTTCCTTCTTCACCAAGAGAGGCTGTCACCATGCCTGTATAAAGGTTTGGTTTGCCCCTTTCTGAGACTTTCTTTTTAGGGTGAAACTGGCTGGTATTTACACCATGGATTTGTATATTTGTTGAGGGGAAAAGAAGTTACAATTCACAGTCAGTTACAGCATTTAAGCAGGCTAAATAAACAGATCATCTTCCCAGGCAAAGAGCAGTCCTGTTGGTTAAGCAACCTGAGATGCAACAGCAAGGAAAAAAAAGGTGCTCTGTTCTTATATAATAGTATCCAGTGCTCTCTCCAGTGTGTCAATCAAAGAGCCCTTTCTGCACTCTGCATACCTGCAAATGTGCCCTAGACCCTGCTGTTTAGTCAGTGCTTACAGGCAGTATTTGGGGAAGGGGGTTTGTGGCATGTCATGTATTTACAATTACAAAATGTCAACAGACTTTCTGAGAGAGCTTGGGGTTGCTGTGATGCATCAAGATACTCTTAATCTCCACATGGTGCAACTACACAGCAGCTCTTACATCACATGGACCTAATGAAACACTGATTTGTTTTCTTTGCAAGTAGACAGGTAAAATTAGGCAGAAAATGTTAGTTAGCTTCTTGAGCTCAAAAAGATGATGAAAATGCTGGTTTTGAGATGGAGCTGATGAACTCATTCACAAGTTCATTCAGGTTTGTCTAAGAAGAAAAACAGCATGAGAGGAGATGTAAATTGCATTTTCTGTTTCATTTTGAAGCTGTGTCTTTACCTTTAAATTGACCCAAATCTTGAAAAGAGATCTGGCTATCTGAAGTTAACAATAATAATAATAAGCAGTCAGTTTGTGAACCTCAACAAAAAACCCTAACCAGCCAACCAACCAAAAAAAAGCCCGAAACAAGCAAAAACAACATCTTTGGGTATGATTTTTGATTATTTGGTTACAGCTTTTTCAAAAAAAAGGAGAGTTTTTGATCTGTGCAACTCCATACATAGTGAGTGGCTGAATGTCCAGGGAATTTATTTCCCAAACTTAAAAGCAGAGAAGGCTGAATTTGGAACAATAGTTGTTCTCTCAGTTTTTATTAAAGAAGGAACAAACACAAGGGCAAAGTAGCATGTGAAAAGTCACACTACATGTTGGTGACAGAACTGAGCATGTTACACATTTGAGTGCCTGGATCACTGCTCCCTCTCAGCTCTGCAATAGAGGAAAACACCTGCCTGTGGCTGATAGACTGAGCAGAGCTGGTCTTTGTGCCTGTGCCACATTTTAGTAAAAGTGTGGTATTAAGGCTCATTCCTCATGCAGTTCACTGACAATCATTTATGGAAAACTGAGTTTTGTAGTGGTGTTGAGTGGTTATGGTCTCTCAGTTCCAGTCAGTGGTTGCAGGTTAGGGAGGGAATGAATCCACTGTGGTATCCAAATGGTGTTAGGGGTCTCCATGCGATACTGACCTCATGTATGGGAAACACAAGGCTCCTAAAGCTCCAGGTGCTGGTTCTGAGACCTGCCATTCAGTGGGATGTTGGTGTAGATTTACACTATGGGGACTCCTTTGCAGTTCCTGGCTGTCTACCTGTGGGAAATATCAGATCCTTGAAACTTCACTCAGATAGTCCACCCAAGCATGGGAACTGATCTAATAAATAGGGGTTAAATATATTACTGGTGGGGTGAGTTGCTGGATAGATTTGGTGGCTGGATACCGGAACTCTCCTTTGACATTGAGGGTGCCACTTAACTGCTGTGTGCCAATAAAGTGAACATAATTGCTCTGTGCTCATAAAATGAGTATCAGAGCTATCTCACAAGGCTAATTAATGTTGCTGAAGTGCTCCAAGGCCCAGAGATAAAAGGGGTCATAGACTATTGGTGCTAAATCCGACATTTATTTGTTGATAAAGTAACTTCCCTCAGTCACTGGGTTCCTGCCCTGTTGTCTAGGATCAGATTGTTTCTTGCTTAATAATTTGAGTTTTGTAGGTCTGGAGATAGATAGCTCATCAACTACATATCACTACAAAAGGATGTCCTGAAATTGCTTCCTTTTAAGTTTGAATTGTCCATGCACTTCATTACAATTTGGCATGAAATAGTTTTGAAAAAAGTTTTACTGTGATGAATAACTGGAAGCATAGGACATCTCTTGTGTCTCACCAGTTGACGTACTCAAAAGCGTGATGTACAGTCCCAAATGGACTGGATCCAGTGTGCCATGGATAACCTCTCCTCCCCACTTCCAACAGGTATTTCCAAGCTTCCAGGTAAACCATGCTTGTTATAAATAGGGCTTGATGTTTAAAGCAGGAGGTTGTATGGATTTAAATACATCACTGAGTCTTGCTGTAATATGTCATGGTCTCAGAGGAAGGTTGCTGCTCCCAAATGCCATAAATTTACCCTAGTTGCCTAGAGATTTAAAAAATTATTTATATTCTTACAGTGATGGTCAGCTGAGAAAGTTTCAGGCTCCCTTGCAGGAACAAGGTTAGCATGTGTAAGAAAGCCTATCAAGCTGCATTTCCTTAGCTAACATCCTGTGATTTCCTTTGGAGAAGCTGTGGTTGGGGTGGCCTTAGACTGAAGTCAGATGGTAAAAATATAAAGCATTTTTCTTGAACTTTTCCCTCACTTAGTGCACAATTCTGGCTCTGTTGTACTTGTGCATCCCAGCCAGCAGCAGCAGGGAGTCAGTCTCTGCCTGTGTGTGTGTGCATGCTTCCATGTGCCTGTGTGAGAGGAGAGGGGGAACTGTTCAAAGGAGGGGCTGTTTTGGGGTGCTGGATTGTGGTTATCATGGTAGATGGGAGATTATGGTACTGTGGGAAGACGTGTTCCCATGGTAATTGAAAGCTCTTTTACCCAGAGATGGAGTGGAAGCTGAAGCTGTGCCTTTCCTATGGTCCCTTACTACAACTTTTTCATCCAAATTTAAGGGTTTATTATATTTGAATCATATTGATCTGGATGAGGGATTTTTCAGCACGTGGCAGAACCTGGTTTCTCTTAGCTGTAAAGATGCAGGAAACCCCATGGTCCTTTGTGGGCATAGGGGATTTTAGCATTAGACCTGTACTGACAGTGCAGCTGTAGGGCTTCCAGGTCTCCCCTGCATGTAACTCTGGGAAGTACAGCCTCTGAGAATGAGCTCTACACCATTATCAGAGTGAATATAGGGCATCTATCTACATCTATAGAAAGTTTAGAATATTGTGTCAGAGTAGCATCTTCCTCTGGGGGCTGGGAGCTCATTGCCCCACTGCTCCCCTCTGCACTCAAGGTCTGCAGATTGAAGCCCTCTCAAAGGAGAGTTGTGTACAACCAGCCCTTCACAGATGTTACACAGACCTTATACTCCAGGTGGAAAAACCAGGGAAGGTGGAGTTGGGGTTAAGCTGCCCCTTTTACGTCCAACAGCTCATTATTACATCTTATTATAGGGACTTGCTTTAAAAGCCAATCGTGTTAAGTCTTTTGAATGTGAATTTTGAATTTAAGAGCTACCCCTTTAGGGTGATGTAATGCTTTCCTTTGTTTAACATTTTTCTTTGTATGTATTTTTCCCCCACAAATGTTTTGTGGAATGCATGAGAACAGGGCCCTCTCCAGCCTGTTTTGGGAGAAGTGTCCAAAAGAGAAGTGGAATGGACAGTTTTCAAATACTGAAAACCCTTACAAAGTTGTAAAAGTTTCAGTGCAAATCACTCTCACTTCAAATCTGTCCACCTACCTGAATCTCATCTTCCCTGTTTTTTGAAAATGCAGAGGAGGAACAAATCTCACTTTGATAAAATTGCTTCATCTTGTTCCTTAAGCACCTGAATAACTCAGTATTCAAAAACTATGCTAGGAAAACATTAAAGCAGAAACAGAAGAAGAACTCAAGGAGCTTGACAGTGATTTGTACTGCCTTGTGCATATGCATTTCTGCATAGCCCTGAATTATTGATTAGCTGTTTTTTTCAGTAATTGATTTTTCTGCATATTTGCACTGCCCTTAGAGAAACCTGCAAGAATGCAATTGTTAATCTGTATTGTTGAGACCATCTAGCATGTCTTTAATGGCTTTAATGAGGTGATCCTGTCCTATGGCGCTGCTGATCTGTGGAAATTCATTGCACTGGATTTAGTTTATACGGATATATATGAGAGAAGATGGGGCCTTTCATTCCTTTGATACATTTCTCTTCCTCCAAGCAATAACAGTTGTGCATTTAGCAAGATGGTTTTCTGGTGCGTTTCAACACAGAAGCATTATTGGAGTGCCATAGAAAGCTTTTGTGATGGACATGAAATTTCATGCAGCAGTAGGTTTAGCT
>VYZQ01023819.1:2257-18613 GCA_013400655.1 Mystacornis crossleyi | reverse complement strand
CTGTCAGCCAGCCCTTTGGGTACTGCTTCAGCCAGAGGTTGTATCTGCATCATTGTATTTAATAGCCCATGGTGGACCTTTCTTCCATGAATTTCTCTAATTGCTTTTCTTTTAATCCATTTATGCTTTTGGCTTTCAAAACATCCTGTGGCAATAAGTTCCACAACTTAATTATGTAGTGTATAATAAAAAAAATAAAATTGGCCCCTCTTGTTTTAAGCAAACTGTCCGACCATTTCATTTGGTGCCCCCTATTTCTTGCATCATGAAAACAGCTGTTCCTGCTCATTGTCTCTGTGCTATTCCTGATACCAGACCATAATCGTATTTTTCTCCACAGTGATCTCTCTTGCAGGCTGCAAAGTCCTCATCTGGGTAATCTCTTCTTGTAAAAAAAGCTGTTTTGTACCTCTGCTATTTATGCCTTCCTTCCCTCTGTCTTTTTCCAATTATCCCAAATCCATTTCAGAACAGCACCCATTTTTGAAGACGTAGGCAAAACTCAGTTTATACACAGAGAGATGATGTTTTCTGCTTCTTTTGTAATCATCACTGACACTCTTTTTCCCTTTTACCATCCGCAAGCATTCAGTTTGGTGCTTTTCAGAGAATTCCATGTTAGGGTTTCAAGATCCGTCTCCTGAGCAACAAAAGGTAAGTTGGACCACACAACTATGTATGCATAAACTCTATGGGTTTTATCCATGTACAGCCCATTGCATTTACTGACACCATATTTCCGAGTATCCCAAAGCGGCCTTCTTCCTTCCTGCTGATTACAGCATTTATCTTTGCCTAATGGATAGAACTGAGCAAATAATGTATGTGAAGATTTTTGCCTCAGTTGTTGCCTGCTTCAGTTGAGTTGCAATTTCTTCAAATTCAGGTTTTTCCACTGCTGTACAAAGTAACGCCAAGTGGAGAGAGGAAAATAAGCCATTTGCTCAAACAAAGAACCACACTGATCTGTTTGTGCTTTTCCTGGGATCCAAGGTAGCTCTGGAGTTCTGACACAGCCCTGCACTGTGCTAGAATGTTTATACCCGCAGAGAAACTGGTCAGAGAGGAAAGCTGTCTCTCAGTTACGCTTTTCTCTCTGAGTGATAAAAATTGCAATTAACAATACATTAAAAAAAAAATTAACATTAAATGTTATGTGGGGTATGTAGGGTCAGAGTATGACTGTGTAAATTCATTAAATAAAAAGATGAAAATCGAAGGAAGGCTTCTTCATGCTGTCCCTCACAAAGGCAAGGCAGGAAATGCCACCTGGGCAGGAAAAGAGGGGTGTAAGCAAAGGACAAAGGGTGCAGCAAGGGACCCTGCTTTCCTCCATCTCCTTCCTTACCTCCTGGTGCACACACATGACTCGGGTCAAGGTCTGTTTTGTTCTTCAAACCCTTTCTCTCTCCTGTTTCTCTCTGAATGCTAAACCAATGCAAAACTTAATGCAAAAGTGAAAACCCGTTTAACTGGTATTTGACATGCTGAAAGGCACAGTATTTCTGGAAAGGGAAAACTTGTGTGCTGTGACTGACTGTTTGATAGAAAATGTAAAGCTGAATAGCTTGGTAAAAAATCCAAATAATTTATTTTCTCTGAAGCTCTGGCTTTCCAAGCAGCAAAGCAGTAACCAAATTTGGTTCCTCAGAGGCTTGCATGGTCATTAGGTATTTAGTATTGAGTAAATATTAGCTTTCATGGTCTGGTGGGTTTGTGGTACTGTGTGTGATTACTGTGTTTTATTAAGAGGCATCTTTAAACATCTGTATGATAAATAACTGCAGCGTTATGTCAACTTGTATCTGTCATGTGAGTTCAGACACAACCAGAAAGGCAGTATTTCTTCTATGTCAAATGCACATTTTTGATGGTTTTTTCTTCCCCAGTGAAACAAGTGGACTTTTGTTCTCCGCAGCTCTGTGTTTATTGTCCTTCTGCTGCTTTACATAAGGGGATGGAAGTGGAGGGATTCGTTTTAAAATTATTGTTGCTGTCTATTAATTTTTTTTTTGCCTGTGCCTATTATTATCCAGAAATAGAAGTTATGACTTCTTGGATATGAGTAGAGGGTACAAGAGAGCCATTAAGTGCTGTTGATACGACGTGGCAGCAGCTGCAGCTGGCTTTGCTCAGGAACCAAAACTAAAACTGCTGAATGCATAACTAGACCTGAGATAAGTCACAAAGGAAAGCAGGGAAAAAGTCAGTTAATAATACAGCAGATGCAATATCTGGCAGAGAACCTTCCCTTTTACATACCCTCCCCCACCCCCCCCATCATTCCCAGAGTATGCTCTGCAGATAAATTTAGAATCCGTGAATCTATTTTTTGCCTGATTTTTGTGTGTGTAAGTTGATACTGAGGAAAAATGGGAATGCTTCCATTTCCAGGTTTTGGACTGCCGGAGGAGGAAAGGAGGGGCATGGTTAGGCGTAACTGCACATGAGAACCAAAACAGTTTGCTGAACCCAAGAGTCTTTCAATAGCATATGAGTCAACTAATCCTTTGTGGTTACAGCTTGTATTGATCTCATTAATGGACCTCTAACAATGGAACTTCCCAGCTACAGATGGCTTACAGAAAAGTGGAGAATACACAAAAGAGATTTACCTTGTTGACTGGATTCTATTATATTTTAACGTATTACTATATATAAACACAGATGGATTTCTTTTTTTAATCCTGTAACCCTTGAACAACTAAACTGAACCTGACAAACTGGTAGAGGAAATTATTTGTCTAGAAATGCTCTTGTTAGATTACTTCTGAATCCTGAAAATTTTACATTAAAGATGAGAAACTCTTAAAATCTATGTTTATGGGGAATGGCACTGTTAACTTTTATTTCTGTCTCATGAATATTCAGCGTACTGTTTCAGTAACGTAACAATGAGAAATGGAAAAGCATATGTTAAGAACAACTACAAGGAAAAAAAAAAAGGCAGCATCATTTTGTACTTCAACAAGTCTATATATAGAAAATGAGTCATTGCACCCACCTCTGAAAAGGAATGTGGCCACTTACTAGGAGAATATTTCACCAGTGTGTGGTAGTCCAGGGCAGGTAACAATATAAATGTGTCCCAGGCCCCAGCTACAATTTGCTGGCAAAGAGGGGTCCTCCTGTCCTGTACCTGCTCTGGTAAGGAAAGTTTGCCCTCTGCCAACAGAGCATGAGCTGCAAACTTCTGCAGAGGTTTCCTTTCCATTGCTCTGCAAGATCAAAAGCTTCCCAGTCTAAAGCTCAAAGTAGATATGTATTTCTTAAAACAAAAAACAGAAGATGAAAGAAATTCTTCAGCTTTTGTTGACTGCCTTGTCTCTGATTGCTAGGCCAAGATTTAGTTCTGCATGCTGCACTGACTGCCACGTATTTTCTCTGAGTCAAAGTAAATTAGAAAGTAGAGAAAAACATTACATTACAAGCAGGTCAGGTTTGCACCTGGTCATGCTTATGGAAACATTGAGCATGTTTTAATATCTGTGCTTTTCTGGTCTAGGGTAGTTTCACAACTCTTAATTATTTTCCTCAGATTAGGAAGTAGACTGATAGCATCAGAGTTAATGAGCGGATATGCTCTCCTGAATTCCATATGGGAGAAGAACCTTAAGAAAGACTACAGGCCATCCTTCAGCTGTGGAGAAAGCTGTATTGGACCCAGAGATGATTAGCTGCTGCTCTGGGTCCTCCCACTTTCACATGTTCCTGTGTATATTGCAATTCAACAAACACATAGAAAAGCACCACCAGGGCATTGAGGGGAAAGTTAATGGGATGAAATGTAGCTATGTTATGGTGTTAGAGTGAGTGATGGTCGATTACTTCAATCCCAGACATGGATTTTTAAGGAAGATTTCTGCCCAAGTGAATTATGTGAAACTATTTGCAAAGCTGACAGTTATTAGTAGCAGATCTAATTGGAACATCATGGGAGGACTGGAAATTTTTGCAAAAGAGGCTGAGTGGTTTTGTCAGTTGTATGTATGCCAGTAAAATCGCTGACAGTTTAGGGATCCGAGTCTGCATATGCTTAAACAGCAAATGAAGGCCTGTTAGCGTGGCTGCATTTCTGTGAACAGTTTGTGAATGCCTGGAGCTTCATCCTGTTTTACTTGTGAGGTTTTTCCTAGTAAATTTTTGTACCACTAGAAACAAATCAGCGTTGCGGCGTGTGTTTAGTCCTGTTGAGTGCAGGTGCATAGTGCCAGTGATTGGGGTTCACCTGGGTCCTGGGGATTTTCCTGTTACTTTTTAATGCCAAGGGTGGACACGTGAGGAGGCGGCAACCCTGTAGAGGGGGATTGTGGAGGGCTGGGGAAAGCAAAACTGGAAAACCCCTCTGTGGCTTCTGGATTGCAGGGTACTGATGGGCTTTGTTCTGAATTCCATTTTTAAAAAGAGAAAGTGTGTTATTTATACTGGGGAAAGAAACCCAGCCCTGACTGGAGAGAACACTGGGGGTTTGGAGTCTGAAGGAATGATATTTTTGTACCTCAGGAAAGGGCCTGGTTAACTTCCCTCACTGTGTCTGCTCGTTTTCTGTCTAAAGTTTGGTCTCCTGTGGAACACGAACCCCTCTGGTTTGGGCCTGGCCAAGGGGGATGCAGCTCCCACAGTGCTGGTGAGGGTTACTTTCAAACCATAGCCCTGCGTGTGGGATGGGGGAAGGAAGCAGGCCAGCTCCTGGAGCTCTTCCTCATAACCCACGCTCTCATTCCAGCAGATCTTAGAAACAACCTTTGACAGGCTTTTCTGTTTCTATTTGGGGGTTTCAGCCTGATTTTCCAAGCAAATAAGGCTGTGTGATTACATTGTCTGTGAATTCACCTCATTCCCTCACCAGGATAGATTTAAACCAGCTTGCTGGTTTTCTACCGTGTTTGACAATGCAAAAGAGGTCTCAAAAGTTACTGAGGCTCGCAGAAATTGCATAAAATAGCATCTGGGGAGAGGGAGGCAACCCAAATTCAAGCCCTGCTGAGGGTGTAAGGCAGGCAAAACTTGGGACCAGAAGCAGCAGTTGGCTGCCCAGTGTGAAGAGGGTAGTGGCCTAGTGGCCACTGCTGTGAACCAGCCCTGGACGGCCCTTCCTTGCCAGGGGGCAGGGACATGGCGTACCACAGTAGGAGCAGAAAACATGTAGGATGTGTAAATCAACCCCTCCTTGTGTACTGAACTTTGGCTGTCTTCCTTCCTTCTTCATTTAGCAGCTGTCATGCTAAATGTCTGCACTCTCTTGTGCTTTCCTTTTACACAGAGCTTTTAAGGAATTGAGTTTACTGGGACTTGAGTCACGTGAGGCATGGCCTCATGAGGGAAGGAGATGGTGGACACCGGGATTTAGAATCCTGCTCAGACACCTCAGAGTCTCTCCAGTCACAGTTTAATTCATATAACCAGAGCCTTTGAGGCAGGAAATGCATTAGAATGATGGAAAAGGCTACGATTCCAGCCAGCCTGTAACCAGCCTCTGTGTTCATGAGACAGAAATTCTGCTTGGTGCAGTGAGGTCCCTGTGTCACCTCACTACCCCTGACATACCTGTAGGATAATGGTTATGGTCATAACCTGGGGACACAAAGCCAACTTCTGCTGAGCACTAGAGGAACATGCCACTATCATTGCTCTTAACCTGTTCCCATGACATCCACTAGAAGATAAAGTATTTTTCCCACTTTATGTACTCAGGCACATGAGACGGTCCTGTAAAAGCCCTGTTTGCAGCACAACTTCCAGTGGGGCCAGAGCATAAACCTCTCTTGCACATTCCCGGAAAACTGAAAGCAAAGTTGTCAGTTGTTGCGTTGCCTGTGGCTCCCTGGGCACTGTGAGAGTTTGTCCCTGTCAATCTACGTGCAGATGCACCCTCTGGGGGAGGGTGGATGTGTCCTGAAAAGGCTGTGGAGACACAGAAGTGGGATACGGTTATGGGGTGCGACCCGGTTTTCTCCGGACTCTGGGCAGCTTGCTGCGAGCCCTGCAGGGCCGCTTTGGTGCAGCTCCTTCTCCAGGAGTCACGCTGCCTTGCACTGCGTGGGGCACACGGGACTCCTTGTGCCACTGTGGGGAAGAACCCTGACAGCCTGAGGGCGAGTGTCGTGACTTCCAGGAGAGGCGGCAGGAGGGGGAAGCCAAGTTTGTAGGAGGTGCTTTCCGACTGCCAGTTTCAGAAACTTCTAGCAGCTGTTTCCCACCAAATTCTCTCCAAATTGCAAAGACATGGCAATTGTTTGAGACCAAAGGAGTCTAGGGCCATCCAAGAGCAGTGTTGCTAGCAAAACCCACTTTTTCAAAGTTAAGAAAATAACTCCACTAATGCATTGCTGTATACCATGTGAGCCAGAGAGGATGTCTCTTTTTCTGCTTAAGTTTGTTTTTTTGCAAAAATAATCAATGTCTCATGAGTGAATTGCATCACTGAAAATATATTCATCTAGATTTTGTTTGTAGCCTCACTCCTAATTTTTTTCCCTGATCGTGGGGAATGTAGAGAAAGCTTTCCTAAACAATAATTTAGTTTTGAAACAAAAAGTAAAACAATTGTTAACACAGAATCTTTACAGCTAGTGAGCGTATGCATCTCCCAGTGCCGTGGCTTGAAAGTTAAGTTCTGGCACTCAAAGCCGACAGATTTGGGGAAACGATGTTGAATTCTTCACTGGGTATGCCTTTTTATATGCAGCTGAAAAACAGGATTTATACTGAACTAAACTTTTTAGGACTTCTCTGATATTAGACATGTGTAAACTGCTTGGAAGCCATTTGATAACAAAGCATTCATAAAAATTGTGTTATAAATTCAGCTTTTTCAGAGACCTTGATTGATAGTGGAGTAAATCTGGCTTTAGGTCTTTTAATGCTCTAGTATCAAAACCACCACGGTGATGGTGATGTGATGCTTATACCATGTGCTGCCTGTTCAAGGAAAGGTGACATGGATTAGCTTTGCCCTGGCAGACTTTCTAGAGTAACTGCTGAGAGATGGCCTCAGTGGATCCCACAACGACATTTGTGGAGCCCAAGCCTAAAGTGTAGAAAAGAATTTTCAGCTTCCCCTCCTGAGGGATTTTATTAGCACAGATTTTAGACTATGGAATGGCCTGAAAGTGTTGATTGTAGGATGTCATTCCTCACTGAACGCAACTGCATTTCTTTGTTAGGGCTCCTTTCTTTAATGTTAATTTCCCTCCAGAATATCTGCAGTTGGGTTTTGTTCATTGCGTGGTAATTGTGGAAATTTTCTAGTCAAAGAAACTGTAGTGTGAGGGCACTTCCTCAAGACAATATTATACTACAGATAATGTAAAGGTGTAGGTGGGTAGGAGCCACTGAACTGGGCTTCTTGTTGAGTTTTGTTTCTCTCCGTTGACAGGTGTTCAGTTTGCTGCTTGGATAAATTTAACTTTTATTATACTGTTTTATAAGGTACATGCTTATAATTCCCATTTTTCCTTTTAACCAACCCACAAGCTGAGAGCTTCCCCAAAAAGCTTTGCTAAGTATTTGTGTTTCAGGACAACTATAGAAATATGCAGAGCTGCTGACGGCAATGGAACTACATTGAGCATCTGTTATGCTTGTTATAACTGTAGAATAGTATAGTAAAAATCCAGGGATGTAGTTTAAGTGATCCAAAATAAGAAGCAGATCTCAAGTCAGCCTGTAATTCAGATTTTTTTTCAGTTCATTGTGTTTCACAGCAAGAATAGTCAGAAGAAAAGGAACATAAAGCAGGTTTACTCATAGCTTGATGTTCTATCTGTATACAAACTAAACATGTTACACAGTCTGTATTCACCACGCTGGGTTGTAGCTGTGTGGCTTCAGAGAGGAGTATTTACAATACATGGTTAGCATTAAACTTACCAAAGCCTCAGTCATCTGGAATGTGTTCTTCTTTCCACAAAAGCAATCCTGAAGCTAAATTTCCCAAAATATTTTTGTTTCTATGCCTTACTAATTTCACAAGCAGCAAACTATTGGAGGGCTGCTTTTAATTGCTTGCTTAAAAATACCTTTGTATCAGCCTCCCAATCTTGCAGCAGTTCTTACTCAGTTTCACTGTATCACTAGATCATGTTTCTCCAACATTTTAATGTGTATAACTACTATAAATGTTATGGCAGACAATTACTTCCCCCCCATACCAGAGGGTTTTTTAGCTATAATTAGAAACATTTACTAGTCCTGAGCAGAGGAAAGATGATCCCTGACTCCTACAGGCCATGAAGGCAGGAGCTGATGGTGTAAGCAGCATTGTTCTTTACTCAGGTAGAAGAAACCTTCCTTGTGGCAGGTAATTTTACTGTAATTGTGTAAGGTATGATGTCTGGCATAGATGCGCCTCCTCCTGTTGTAGGAACCTGCCCCTTCAAAAACACTTGTGAATTTTATTTAAAAAAAAAAAGGCAAGAGAAAATTTTGTTTTCACTGGAATGACATTTTTATCTTGGGAATGGAAAGAAACGTTCATTTTTGAGTTCATTCACCAAAGAGTATGTCAGTAAATTTTGTTGTCCAGCAGATAATAATAAGCAGCACATCTCTGTCAAGAGAGCCTTTCTGCTCGGTTGTTCTAAACACCACCCCAGTGGCACAGAAACTTCTGGTTGCAATCGTTGTACAAATTTTCTTCTTCACACAGCAATGTCACTTCAGTGATGCTCAGGCAAAGGAAATGTTTCCCCAGCTCCAGTAGCTGATTAAATGCAAGGGTCTGGGAGCTCCTGACAGCTTAGAGAACGGGAATTTTGGTCCAGTCCGTGTCTAATATGGGTCACATACCTTATCCCTCACTGCAAGCGGGATTTTGCTTGCTTTTCAAGTGAAGTAGGTAAAGCTCTCAGATGTGTCATTGTTATCAAGAGCAGGGAATAGTACTCGGGAGGGTTGATTTAGCTGTGGAGGCTGTTTTCTCAGCCTAGAGAGCCAAGCAGGAAGCTTTTCTGGGAGCAGTTCAGAGCACCTACAAGCACAGCTTCAGGTTTGAATCACTGTCCAAAAAAAAGCATATTCTTCTGAATCCTTTTGCAAAGTCATTTCAGCTTTTCTAAAAGAACCTGAAGTTGTGAGACTAGCAGCAACCAGGAGGTGGGCTTTTCTTTTTGCTGCTTTATTCTTTCATTTTCCCTCTCCCTCCCAATATCACCTCAGGTGTGTTCCTGAAGGTTTGAGAACCACAGAAATTTCAACTACCCCTGGAAGGGACTTCAAGAAACTACACAGCTTCATTTTTCATGACTCCCTTTTTCTGTGGCACAATTGAATATCCCAAGATGCTCCTGAAAGCTGCTTTTTTTATTCATAAGCATTTTTAGTGAACACAGTTCAACAAGTATTCCTGGGACATGTCCCATCCTTAACTGTCCATATTTAGGGAAAAATTCCCTAGAGTCTGACCTTAATAAGCCTTCTCTTCTGCAAATAGAGCCAACTACGTCTTTTACTCTGTAAATGTGATGAACAATTAATTGCTGTTTTCTTTAAATATTGCTAAAATATATTAAGAGTTACTGTACTCCTCTCACATTCTTTCTTCTTAAATGAATCCAGATCTTTCACCCTCTGCTTCTAATTATTCCCCAAAGCCTTCATCTTCTAGAGAGAATTGCAGCATTTCACTTTCCCACTTTGCTGAGTGCTTAATGTTAATAGGAGATTCTTGAAGGTGGTTGGCAATGGTTCACAGGTTTGTGTTTTTCTGATTAAATTCAGTGTTGGATTTCACCAGAACTGCAGGCTTGACTGCATTTACCCAGTCTTACATTTTTTAGCTGCTTCCTTCCTTATTCTAGTTTGTGTTCTTTGCTGATTTTTAGAATAGTGTGAAGTTTCTGGTCATAGCTAAGTTCTTTTTGTAAAGACATGGAGCAATGAAAGCATGGATTACTTTAGTCTCTCTCAATCACTGATTCCTCCTTCTGATATATTTATAGTCTCTTTTCATCTTTCATGTCCCTTAGTACATGTATTGCTCTTGTGATGTAGGTTCTGATTTTGGAGCAAGAGAGGTTTGCTGTTATTTTACATTCATTCTTAGCCACAAGAAGCTGTTACTGTGTTGGATTTTCAAAACTTGTGAATCTGAGCAGCTGATACCTTCTTGTCTACTGTCCTGCTTCTGTCCTTTCATTCTGGCAGCTTTTCAGTGTTTTCTTTTGGAAGCTAGTTCCCTGAATTTACTGAAGCCTTTTTAAGTCCCATCATCCTCATTGTGTTGCTTCTATTGTTTGTCCATACACTCAGAGGGTAACATCGGTTTCAGTCACCTTTCCCTTCTGAACACTGAAAAGGTTCTTCCCTGTAAACCAGAACTACATCAAAAACACCTCTATTGTAACTTCCTGCAGGTTTGAAAAAAAGAGTTAGTCCCAATATAAGTGAGTCTACTTTAAATAAATTGTCAAGCATTTGAGATTCATATTATTTAAATGTCGATACTGAAAACTGTAGATCCCTGAAACCTTGGTGCAATCTTGGCAGTACTTCTGTGTGGTCATCTAGACAGGGGTATCAGGTACCAGTAGGGTAGCTCAACTCATTAGAGGAAGAAATTTTGTTGGAGGTGGGTTAGTCCAAGGGTAGGGACAGAAGAAGTGAAGAAAACACTTTATGTGTCTCAAAGCTGCTTTTTCTGCTACATCAGTTCAACAGAGCATATTCCCCCAATTTACAAGCCTTGCTTTATCTTAGAGGATGGACTTGATCCCACCTCAGTAGAAGCCTTTTGTTTTTGGGTAGGTGGTGAGGAGGGGGAAGGCATGGATGTGCTCAGTGATGCTGTGGGATAGCCCTGCCACACCTGAGAAAAAAATTCCTAGTGGCCACCACAACCTATTCCATGTGGGAAACTGTTTAAAGCAAAATATCTGTTCATATAAACCACCAGAGTGGAAATCTGGACAAAGCAACTTCTGCCACTGTCCAGACTAGGAAAAGGGCCAGTGTTTACCAACTGCTTTAGCTAAACTGTTTACCTAAAGTAGGAGCTAAGTGGTGTTCAAAACATTAGCTAACACCTTTCCTGAACATGCCTCATCTGGTTTGTTTAGACAAGGCCGGCCAATATCTCCTTTCATTGGGAACGATTAGTCACAACCCAGAAAAACTGTTTGTCGTGGATTTCTCTTAGATTTGAGAGTGTGGAGACACAAACCTCAGTCCCAGAAACTGGTGGATGGTGCTTGCAGTTGCACTCTTAGTCTTTCCATGCCAGTTGTGTGGGTTTTGCTTAAGTACGAATAGTGTTTTTTCATTGCTGGTTTGCAGCTGGTCTGAAGGGAAAACATGAAAAGAGTGAGAGACACTCTCACATCCTTACTTTAAGAAGGCACCATTAACAAGTGACTTTTTTACAGTGATGGTTCTTCCAAGTCAGTGTCAGAAGCTGACTGAAATTTTTTCAAGTCAGGATCTGCATGTAGTGGAGAACTCAAAACCTTCTAGTCAATTCTTGCAGGACTTAAACTTTTGTTTGGCAACAGAAATGTAAATTTCAGTTGGAATGGGGAAAGTTTCCCAGGCCTATACCTTCCCATTGTACGTGGATGTGGATGTGTTTGTGCATTGCTGATGAGAATGTTTTAATGATTTGCTGAACATCCCAAGTCATGCCAAAACCAAATGCCTCTCCCTAAATTTTCCCTGCAGCCGCCTCAGTAGGATTATGCCTCCTTTTCATCCATCTTTCAGTAAGTGTATTGTGCAAGAGCATGTAAATATCTGTACTGAGAGGGCAGCTCAAACTGTGCACATGGTACTGTTTAGGCAACTCAGACAGATGGTGCGAGTGTAGCTACAATGAAAACAATTCCTTCAACATGGGTGGGGGAACATTTCATGAATCTTTGGCTGTGTGGAAGCTCTAGCAGGATCTGAGCCCGGGTGCAGAGTAATTCCTCAGCTCAGGGCTTTTGCTGGCAGAAAATTGCTTCATGCCATTCCAAGTAGCTTGAGTCCTATAATAGTTCTCACGTCAGCAAAGGTGCAGCATGAAGGGGTAATGCTGGTTCAGCTGCTTTTTGTTCTGATCTTTCCTATTGTTTGGCTTCCAAGAAGCATTTTTATTTACCCTTCTGCGAAAGAAAACATAAAACTATAGTGGGATTGGTTTTTCAGGGCTTCACATCCTCTGTTAGTCATTTACACTGCTGCAAAACACTTCCCACAGTGCCAGACCTATCTTCTGCGTTCTCATTCCCTCATGCACAGGTGAGGTGGTTGGAGAAAACAGAAGAATAACCAAGAACCCCGTTTGGAAATAAGAACCAGCGGCAAATCTTACCAAATCAGACTCCCCACATGCGGTTGAATGGGTGTGTTGCTTCCATCCATCCATCCATCCATCCATCCATCCATCCATCCATCCATCCATCCATCCATCCATCCATCCATCCATCCATCCATCCATCCCTGCCTGACTCATTCCCGTGCACTGATTCATTATTCACCATTTGGCTGCATTCCTTTTAAAACGGAGACTTGGCAAGGTGGAAAAAGACGGGGCTGAGAGGAAGCTCGGAGAAGGCACACACGGGGCGGTAATTGCAGTAAATCTGTGCTCAGCCTTTTGCTTGAGAGCTGTCCTCGCCATTTGTCTTCCTCTGGCAGAGAGCCTTCGCTGCTGAATGCTGCTCTGCAGACACTCCCCCCGCACTCCTCGTGCAGCGTGCGGAATCCCTCCTCGCCTTCCTGTCCTTGGCCATGCAGGAGCACTATTTCCCTGTCCCCCCAGCTGCTTTTTGCCGGAGCTGCCGGGTGACTCCGATGCAGAAATATGCGTGACAGACGGGACCTCGCTCAGTCGAGCAGCTGTTGCTAGGGACGTATGTGACATTTAGTGCTAGTACAAAGGGTCAATTAGATAGGGGCCCTAAAGGTAATTTCTGTAATATGGGGTTTGGTGATTTGGAGTCGGGGAGACAGCAGTAAGGATTATGCAGCTACCAGTAATCTGGGTTGTTTTGGGTTTTTTTAACCTTGCCCCAGAGAGATCACAATTTCAAACAGATAGGTGTTACCACTTTCAGATATTAAAGACATGCTTAATCTCTATGGAGACATTTGCTTCACCTAATGAAATGAGCTGCAACAATCAATTTTATTCTGCACCTATTGATCATGTCTGTTTTAGGGAGACAAATACAAGACAACCTTAATTGAGCGGATCTGTCTCTTCCCTTAGCAGTGCTTTCCAGCAGGAAGCTTTCACATCTCATGTTGTACTTTTTGATTGAAAGTATCTCTTCTATTTGGATCAGATGAAATGGAAATCAAAAGCTTGCATTTCTATCCGCTGCACTGATTTTAAAGGAACAAAGTAGTTCGTATTTTTAAAGTGCTTAATTGAATTTATTTAGATTTATTGTACCACAGGAATTTGAAAATCAATAACTTTAGCTGCCAGGTGCGGTCTGTATTTATATATATTTTTTTAAGATTGTGAATGTGGATGGCATCTGGCTTTTCTAAGTTGAGTGGCTTCATTTTAAATAAATAAAAAGCGTTGGATTATTTTTCCTTTAGTACTTATGTTTGAGGATATTCTCCCTTAGATTCTTTCCTTTTCCTCCTGGCCATATTTCACATACAATACTTGCTGTTTGCAAACTAGTTTGCCTTTAGCATTGTCCTCAAAGAGAGGAGCTCCAGGCAGTCTAACGGGTATTGTGAGTGTTGTGCAGGGAAGTCTAACTCAACAGCTGCCCTATATATTAAATGAGACACTGGTGCCGCTGATGTAGAACATTCTCCTTTCGGATCTGAGGTCTAAATGTCACTTTAAATACTGTGTGAGGTTTCTGAGAGAGCTGGTTCTGGACATAGATTCTAGAAAGCGTTTGCAGTCAAATCTGTGAAGTGTTTGTGGCTGGTATCTGGCAGTGTTGTGTGGAGCTGGCTTGTTCAGCCAACACTGTGAGCAGATTTTTGCAGGAAAGAGGGAAAAGATGGTAGTGTGATGGCTTTGTAGCAGGAACAGTGTTCTGCATCATTTCCCTGCCAAATCAAAGTGCTCCTGAGTAGAGGAATGTTTTCTCTGCTCACAAAACAGCTGTGGAAAATGCATACTCGAATTATATTTAAGGAAATATTTGCTTTTGTGAGGGCAATAGCATAAAAATAGTTAAGCAGTGGCATTAGATAGCTCATGGTAACTAATCACAGTAGTGTGGCTCAGTATCAAGCAATGAACGTACCAAACTCTCTCAGCAGGGAGCGATTGTAACACCCAGTATGTGCTGTATTTCTCACCATTCCAAAGCACGTGTCATCCTCCTCAGGAGTGAGGGCTATTCCATTGCATGGCACGATAAATTTGGGCACAGTGAAGAGTCCAAGCAAAGTGTTGTATAACAAAACTGGGAAGGCTGCAAGAGAAACTTTGCCCTTCATCCCCTGAACCTCCAGGGTTAAAACAAGGAGAACTTTATGGTCTTGTTTGATAGCTCAGCATTAATAGGGTTTCCTGATTGCCTTGTTTCAAACTGGCTTAAGCTGGGTGCAGCATAGAAATCTCTGGCACATGGTGCAGAATATCAGTAGGGTTAATTGGTCCTGACTTTGTTAGGGATGCTGAAGCTGTAGCAGTCGCTCCGTGCCTTGAAGTCTGTTGGATCCAATAAGTCTCTGTGTGGGTGGTGTTAATCCCAGAATGGTTTTGAAATAGCAGCGCTTTCACCCAAGTTCTTTTAGTTGAAAACTCCTCTTTGTGCCTTAGCCCACCATGTCCCATCGTGCAGAGAACATTTGGTCTCATTGTAAAAGTTCTTCTTCCGTTCTTTTAGAGTTTTGCTGCAGGTACTACTCAGGTCAGGGTCAAAAAGATTTTTTTACTTCTGAACTCAAGTTAGCCAAAGTAGTTTCCTTTTATGGGAAAGCTATGTATGGCAGCTGGGGGGAAATGGGAGTTTAGTAAGTTGCTCTAAACAAAGGGAATAATTTGATTCTTCAGTCTTTTAATCCCCACCTTTTGTGAAGGAGATAGCTCTGTTTTTAGAGAATAGTGCTTGAAATAAGTACAGGTAAAAAGTGTCTACTCAAAGCAGTAATTAAAGTGTTTTTACTGAATTGACACTGAGAACTTCTCTGTGAGCAATGATGGACTTACATAAGCTCATCTTTATTTACATAAAGTTCACTAAAATAAGCTATTTCAATCTATGGATATTTTCTTCCTTCTCCTCCTTTCTTGGATATAAATTTGATTTCATTTTACTTTCTTAGACATTTTTTGCCCCTATAAGGAAGTTCAGCATCTCACAGCAGTGCTTTGCTTTGTTTTAGTTCTCTGCTGGGTCTCTGAGTGAAGTTTGNTGAGGGAAATTCCAGAGCTCTTTTAGGGGCCTGCTAGTAAGATAGGAGTGCCTTGTGCTTTTCTGTCTCCTTCCTGCTCATCATTGCAATACAAGTAAACCAAACAAAAAAGCCATGATTCATACACAAAAGCTGAAGACAATGTTTTGTGTCCTTTGAGACAGTGATGCTTAGATAGTTTTCTGTCTGTCATTCTTCTGTTTTAAAGTTTGTCAGTCATACTAGTATTTAATGACTTCTCAAAGGCCAGTTACCATCTACAGGACTTTGTGGGGTGTTTCCTTTGTCCGAAGTAGCTTTTTTCCAACCTTCACCATGGATAGGGTTTCTTTCTCTTTGAACTCATTTAAATATGGGACCAATTTATCCAACAACAGATTGAAAAATGGGAGTTCTGGCACATGTGGAATATTTATTCTTAAATTTGTATAATTGGAAATATTAGACCTGTTTCAGTACCGGGCTGCATTCAACCTACCTAAATTTCTCTGGAATTTCCCTCAGAGGTGGTGCTCTTCAATTCCTCCTCTCTGCTGTCCTGTGTGTAGTTGAGCTGCCTCAGCCTTTCCCAGCAGGTTCATCCAACGGCACCAAGCTGAGTGTGTGTGACTGCATTTCAGAGAGCTGCAATTCCTGTACTGCTATCTCTGTAAAGCCTGTGGGATTAAGGCATTCTGCTGTTGTGAAATGTTTTCTTGGTTTTATTACTGCAGTGATAACATCTCACATTGCTTTTTCAGTGGCAATATTGCACCCAAGAGGGCGACAGTTTGTGCATTAGGACTACTACAAATTAACACTACTTTCCCCTTTCTCTTTAAAGTAAGGAAGTAGCATCCCTTTTTAATAAACAGATGAATTTGAGGCAAAATTAAAATTCCTTTTGAAAGGCAGTCAGAAAAGCTATTGCAGTGAGGTTTTAAGAACTCAACCCAGAAGGCAGTTTGTCACTGTGCATTCCACAGGACGGAAACTCTCTTTTTAAATTAATGAGGCTAGTTAAAATAGTATTCACCCATACACAGCCTTAGGTATCAA
>VYZQ01023815.1:0-16340 GCA_013400655.1 Mystacornis crossleyi | reverse complement strand
TTTTTTTTTTTTTAATAAAATAGTACTTATCAATCTAGCATAAGAACCTAAGAGTGGCTATGCAGGGTCAGTTCCAAAGGTCCAACCCAGCACTCTGTTCTGACAGCAGCCAGCACTCAATGTTTAGGGAAGAGGGGAAAAACACAGAAGGAACGTAATGGAATTTTACCAGGACCATTTTCAACAACTAACAATTCAGGCATGTCCTAAACTAAAATCTGGTTTTGGTATTTACCAGCATTTGACAGATTATTTCTGCTACAAAGCTGTCACTTGGGCCAGGAGGTTTTTCATGTGCAACTTCCCTTTACAAAAACCATATTGGTTCTTCCCTAATATTATTAAAATCAAGAGTGCACCATAGAATTTAGGATTAGATTCTAGACTTAAAGTAATATCAAGCTTTTCTAGTCTCTGTCTTTTTGAATGTAGATATTCACGAATAAATACAAAAAATTTGACAAAACCCCTGATGTCTAGAAGAATCGAATTCAGGGAGGAAAAAATAATCAAGTAGAGATTGGTGCTGTTATTCTCCAAATATCAGGACATGAATGGAATCTTTAACTTCATCCTCTTCCCAGTATTTGCTTCTGCATTTTACTAAATTGTACCTTTTAACCAGGGACAAAGACACAGTGTAAGCCCACTAAAATTTTTCCTTCCTATCTTCTTTCTTCCCTTCAACTTCTCCTCACTTCTCATATTTAGAAACACATTTACAAAATTTATTCCAAGTTTAGCCGTTTTGAATATTATTTTCGAAAAACATCCTGTGCATCCAAGAACTCGTTTTCTGTTGGTGAAGGAAAGTTTCCTTATTGTGATAGACATAAAAGAAAGCCTTGCACCACAGAAGGGAAGGAATGCCAGTGCTGGCAGCACTGGGCCATGGCAACAAAGCTCGAGAGCTCAGCTATGCCGAGTTCTGCATGGAGAAAGTTGCTGTACTTTTATTATTTGTATGCAACATAGGTGGTGTTATGGAACCTTTACTGGATTTTTATATCCTTTGGCTTTTGATGGGCACAGTCCTCATTATTTATAAACCCAGTAATGACAGCAGACTGACTCGAGGTGGAAATGTTGTTTCACAAACACTCCCCAACAAAAAAAAACAATTCCAGTCGAGTCTTAGAACAGCGGTTTCTTTAACTGTTCTCCCCACACTTTCAGTTCTGCAACGAAACTGCAAAGGAAAATAGAGGGCAGAACATTCCAGGGGTGACAACCCCCCAAAAAACACAAACGCAGTCCGAGTGTCCCTGGAAAACAGTGTAGCAGGACTTTCCAAACGAACATTTACACGCTCATTTCCAGGATTTGATAAAAATTGTAATGACATAACTGGAAGCTATGCCCATCTTACTCCATCTTGTGATTTCAGTGTACACCCCAAAGCTGAAGAAGCCAGCTATTCAACAAGGTTTGGCCACTTCTGACTGATTACTTTTGGCTCTCATTCACAATGAAACAAAATGGAAATCTGTGTATATACACATTTTGACTTCCATTTTTCTATGTAGCTTTTCACTACAGTAATTGATTCTAGCAGAGCCACTCCTGATTATTTATGGAGTAAAAGTTGAAAGCCTTTTACTATGCTAATCAAGGCTTCAGGACAAACTGCAGGAAAAAAATTCCATCGTGCTGCCAAATGACACAACAGAAATACAGTAAAACCTATTTTGAAATAGGCAGCAGCTGAAATCTCTGTCATTTACTTGCCACATTTGAAAAAGAGAGTATGTGTGTGCTGTGTGAAGAGGGATAAAATGGTCAGGGGGGAGACAGCAACCATCCAGATCTAGTGCCCCACAAAAAATGAGACCACAGTTGTGCTTTTAAATAAAGCAGGAGCTGGAAAAGGCTCTGGGTGTCCCATAGAATAGATGGAACTCACACCAGGTATTGCGTGGGTGAAACAGTCCACCCACAGTGTCAGGACCTCTATTTCTCTTCTTTTAAAAAGTGATAGGTTTAGCCTGCTACTGTCTCTATTTTTACATTTTAGAAAAATTCCACTCATAGATCCACTAAGCAAGTACTAAAGACATACTAATTTTCTTTTTATTCCTCACTAAATCCCTATAATAGCTTTATTGTCTCAGAGATTCAGCAGACAAGCACATTCCACAGATCTCAGCAGATTATGGCCATAAGTAGAACACTCTTAAATTGGAAGACAAACATGTTTTACAGGAAGCCTTCTCATATCAAACTCAAAAATGTTTGGTATCCTTGCCAATTTACAATTGTGTAAAGCTGAAGATATTTAGGCTCAGACAAATAACAAGAGAATAGGCTGCTTGTTGGAAAGTTCATTTATTAAAAGCAGCAAACACACTGGCTGCAGTTATTTCACAGTACAAAGCCATTTCCCTGTGTCAGTGTCCCCTGTTCAAGCCCTGTCTGAGAAAAAGGAACGGTACTTTCAGGGCACACCCTCCTCTTCAACACGAGTTTTACCAAGGGCAAGAGCTTCAAAATATTGCTAATGCTCTCGCAGAAGAGTTGTGAACAGCAACATTTCAGATGTGCTACGTGAGCACAGCCCTGCATTTCCCCTCCTCCCTTAAGCCAGGCTACCTGGCTTAGGAACTCTCTGGAAAAATACTCTTTTCCCTTGCTGCTGCAATTCCTATCCCAAGCAGACACCTCTTGCAGAAAGCCACACAAGCAGGACTAGATCAGGTCCTACAAACAGGTTCTGTTAATTTTCCTGGGCTGGAAAACCCATTGGGAAAATAAGCACTCAGCATTAAGAAAACTATTAAAATTCATCTCTGTTTTTTAAAATACCTTTTACCTTTGCCCACGGGGGACGTGGCTGTGCCATCTCTGTAAGTGTTTCAAGGCCAGGATGGGGCTTGGAAAAACCTGGTGTGGAGGGAGGTGTCCCTGCCCATGGCAGGGGGCTGGAATGAGATCAGCTCCAAGGGCCCTTCCAACCCAAACTGGTCTATGATTCTGGGATTCTATAAATGTACTTCTAAAGAAAGTTTTCTTCACCCCCTCCGAAAACCATCAAGACATTGCATTCGCAGTGCCTTGAAACATTACCAATTTTGTGATCTGTATAAACAATTAGAACAAGATAACAGAGTTGGGGAGGCAGGGGGAACACATTAGAAAGGGTCAGGACCGTCCAAAACTCGTAAGAGTTTCACATTATTGTTCATAACAATTAGGGAAAAAAAAATTGTTCCCCTCCATCCCAAGTGTTATGACGTAGGAAAGGCTGCTTCTGATTGCACAGGAAACAAGATTTGAGATAAAAACTTTCCTTCTGTTTTGACTGAGCATGTGATTCTGAAATGGCTCTCATTCAAAAAAGCTCCCCGAGAGAAAAGAACTGAGGGAGTTGTGGAAGAGAAAGGGATGAGAAAACGGGGATGTGCTCCTGGAGGCACGGGGTGTGTGCCACTCCGGGCACTGCCAAGGTCCACGTGCACGGTGAGGAAACACACTGGCCATCACCTGACAGCAGCCTCACCTTTTCATACATTTCATTTTCTCAGTCTAATGTCAACTACTGCAGTGCCTAAAAAATAGCAGGAGTTTTCAGTTTGACTGTTTGCTGTCATTTTTGGAACAAAATAATTCTTTCCTCTAAGGAATGTGAAATACTTCTTTTCTTGCACTGCCTAACTTAAGACTTCCCCAACTTGCTTACCCTTGCTTCCCCATCCTCCACTTCCTCCCACACCCATCTGGCTTTCCTTCCTTTGGAGACTCTATCGCTTTATTTTAGAGACAAAACAAAATTAAACTGCTCAACAGCGGTGAGTGCAAATTTCCATTCCTTCTGTTTTTCCTTAATGCTTGTTTCCCAAATATCCACTCATAAAAATGAGGAAGAAAATATTTACCTGGCTGACTAATGCTTAGACAGTATTTTATTAGCATGAATTGGCTGCAACAAGTATTGAGGGTATATTCCTAACAGAACCGATTTTTAAGCTTCTCCATAATAATTTACCTGAAGGTAAACCAATGTCTTCTCACAATGTTTCTGCTTAAAGGCAATAAAAACACCTCTGAGAGTTCTGCAAATGTTACACCCATGTGTCAGGTCTGTCAGACTGTCCACATCAGAAGTTTGCTTTCAAACCTGGATCCGCCTTTTCACAGCATCCAAAGATGCCTCAAAGACACACTCAGAATAATCTCTATTCTACTAAGGCAGCTTAATTAATTATTGTCCCTTATGCCCTCTTCAGCAAATAGAGACACTTCCTTAGGAACAGATTAAATTCTCTTTGCCAACACCAATTTATGTCACTGGATGCTGCTGAGTATTTCCAGTACGTGCAAGGAACTACGCATGAAAAAAAATTACTTGACTGCATAAAATTAGTATCTGTTCTCCCTCTACCTAGTCCATATATTTAAAGCTCATTTTTAAACATTAATTACCATGGGTATTGTTTTTATATAACTATTGCTCTAAACAGAACATTTGCAATCATCTGGCAACAAGCAGAGACATTTATACTCCTGTATTTTGAAATGCACATTTTAGCAGGTGGGTATTTTGTTTTGACCTACCAGGGTTTTATTTATAGAGTGCTACTCCTGTCTATTACTAGGATGGCATTTAATTACAGCCTGATCTAAGCTTGGCAAGCGTGAAGAGAAAGGTGGACGAGGTGATGATGTCCAGAGGCCCCTCCATCCCCAGCCCTGTGTTCCATGGTCAGTCCTCTCCTACAGCGTTCTCCCCCTCAGAGGTCAATGCACCCTCAGCCCCAGAGCAGGACTCCCCTCACATCAGAACCCAGTCACACTCTAAGTCTTGGTCTTCCCGACAAAAGTTATGCACACGCTGTTATTTCCCAGTAGACAGATACCAAAATTTTCTTGCACAAACAGCTGGATGTAAATATAGATTAAGGAGGCCCTTGAGAAGTTTAAAGAGGCCTGATCGCTGCCTTTTGTTTTTAAACATCAGGACAGCCTTGCTAATGTGTACTACCTGAAGGGCAGGAACAGAAACCAGATAAAATCTTTCCATACTGCGGTGCCAGCGTGCCACCTAAATGTCAGAAAGAACAAAACAACTCCATCCAATATCCTGTGTAAGACCACTCCAGATGTGCTCATCAGCATCCCAAAATAATTGACGCAAAATCCTGATACAGGAAAACTGATCTAAGGACCTCATGGTTTTATACATTTATATTTTGATGCTGACAGAATAATGTTATTATGGAAACATTAGATTAGCTGAACCTGATCTCCCTTCAGTGAAAAGTGCTCCTGTGTTACAACCACACAAAGCTGCAGTCACCTACCTGGTGCGTGGAAACTGCAACAGTAACCACACAGCTGATATTTGTACAAGTTTTCTTCCTCTCCTCTAATGAGCCCATTTGAAAATGGGTATTTGAAAATGGCAGTTGTTGCACTTTTGGTCGCCACCAGCACCATCTCTATAACCACACAGCTCTGGCTCTCTAGACCCAGCTGTTCTTCCCACCAGAAAAAGCCACCTAAGACCACGTAATTATAAATGCCTAATGGAAGGGCCTTCATAAAAGGGTTTCACTCTTTGCTCTTGCATAAGAAAATGCAGCACAAAGAGTTCTAAATTAATGAGATGCTGGGTTTATGCTCTCCTCCTCCAGGCTAATCACTCTCCTTTGCTGTGACAGCCAATTAGAAACAGCTCTGTTTGTGTCTTTATATTACAGGTGGATGGAGGAGGTGCTGGAGAAAAAGGGGGGTTAATTGGCTTTAATTCCTTTTTATTCTATTTTACTTTTAGTCGTAGTAATAAACTTCATTATATTCTTTAAAGTTTGGTGCCTGCTTTGTATTCCTCCCTGTTCTTATCTCACAGAAAGGGGAAAACGCGAATCAAAACCACTACAAGCTCCTGTAAAGACATTGCGGGAGACGGCTCCTCCAGGGGCGTTCTGGAGAAGCCGTGCAAGGGAACGACCGCTGGAAGCCTGCCAAACGTGCGAGGTTCCAGCCGGCACCGCCAGGGGGGCAGCCACAACAGGGCAAGGCCAGAGCAGGGTGGCTCTTCACGGGCTCCTGCCCACGCACCTCCGGGCGAGGAGAGGGGCTGGGGCGCTCCAGCAGCCGCTCGGTCAGGAACCGCACACAGCCTTAGCCCCGGGGCAGACGGTCCTCGGGACTTACAGGGCTCAACTCCAGCTTGATCCTACTGAGAAGGGGAAGTGTTAAGCGGCGAGAGCAAAGCGGGTCAGTCCTTACGAGGGGCCGGCTGTGCCGCGCCACGGTGCGGCGGAGGCCGGCGACGCCGAGCGCCGGGAAGGCTCCGCTGCGCCCGGCACCGCTCGCCCGGCACCGCTGCGGGCACAAACGGGCAAGGACGGACACCTCCAGGAGCCTACAGACCCAACGGATTCCTCCCGTCGAGAGGTGTACGGGCCTCTTCGAAGAAAAGAGAGGACGAGCCCAGGTTTATGTAGATTAAACGAAATGGTGATTGCAAGATCTTGCTGGAGAACTTGCGGTGTGACACAGTTAAGGATATCCATAAGGCAGCACGCTCAGCCTCTGGGTAAATTAAGCTTATGACTTTCAGAAAGTGGATCCAAGCTTGAAACATTTTCCATAAAAAATGCAAACATCTGTTGTACAGCTGCAATGCAGCATTCTGATTCTGGTCCTTGAAAACACTTATTTAATAAATTAATAACTATTAAAAGTACAACAGATATGACAAGAAACACAGGTTTATCTTCTGTGATAAGAAACAGTTAATACATCACATTAAATTTCTTCCCTATTAATTTTAACTCTAAATGTCTAGATATTCTCCCGTAACGGAGTGTGAATAATTTGCAGTTCTTCCCCCCCACTTCTCTATCAAAACATAATAATACAAAATGTTCTTATCAGCACAGCTGTTGCTACATGTAATGACTACAAGGCAGGATTTCATAAGAAGATAATAATACCTTTTTTGCACTTTCGGGACCGGCTTCATCAAAACGAAATCTGACAATACGGAAGTCTTTGCAATAAATTATTAACTCAGTTGGATTAAATTTAAGTTTTTGGTTGGGACCAAGGACCTTCTGCTTCCTCTTGGTGTCATTCACTGCAAAGAGGAGACAAAGTTATTGGACTGTGTTCTGTACGTAAACACAAGATTGCCTCAAACAGATACAGTAATGTTTCTACCACAAGTTTTTTATTTAATAGCATCTTTTGATTGACATAGAAAATCTGCTACTTCCTGTTAGTAAAATCTTATACTTCACTAAACTAAGGGTAAATCTCATGTTTTAGAAAAGGGGCAACAAATGTGGGCCAGGGCAAGACAATATAATAGGTCAATAGCACCTCCTTGTTTTTAAAAAATAGCATTTCTTCATCATGTTCTTCCTCAGATACACATTAATCTTTTCACAGGGATCATAACCAATTTTGGGCACTGCAAGCTTATAACCAATAATTGAGATGAGCTACAGTCAGAAAACCACGTGTTTAACAGCCATGCCATAAAATCTGAAAAGTCATCACTTTCATGAAACTTTACAATTACAGGATGAAAAACATTCTTAACAAATAGGTTAGCCTAAAGAATCCAACACATCAAAACCTGGTTCTCCACAAGAAGCATTTCGTTTCTTCAGATTAAGACGTCGATTGCCATTTGCAGATTTTTGAGAATCACCAGCTATTAACTTGCTACGAATCAGAGAGGATTGAAAACTACAGCATTTCTCTTGGCAGAAATCCCAGCTGTGTCTAACTGTATAAGCTATGTGCTTTTTGTATTTCAGAGGCAGAGATTCAGACGATTCAAAGTAAAAATGTTGCTAACAAAATTTCCTGCTGCTGTATCGGGTGTCTCTCCTTGACACCTGTTGACTCGGTATGGTGGTTATAAATTCAAAGCCAATAATATAAATAACTAAGTCTCCTGCATGGCACCTCAAGATTTATTCAGCATTTAAGGCTTTTATCCGAATTTAAAATAAACCAAATACTTCAAATCAGGTAAGATTAATGTCATAAAGCCTCAAGTGTCAACAGTTCTGCAGTTAACAGTTTTGTACTGAAAAAGAACAAAGCCTGCCCTCGTACTTAATTATTTTTGACGTACCTGTGACAATCTGCTCAATGCATGTGAGTGGGACATCATGTTCACCAAGGAGGAGGTTTTTATAATGGAATTTCTGAAACACATGAACTCACAGCCATTAATTGCACTTCTGCAGTTTGCAACCAGAGGTACAGCACAACTTTGAAGAAACTACGATAAAAATCAGGCGTGCCTAGGCTTTTCTGACAGGTACCAGCCTTGCCTCTTCCCGGGTAATTAGAGGCTGTGGGAACAGCTCTCTGTGCTGCTGAACTGCACACCCAACAGTTTAGAAACCCCAGGGGGATATGCAAAATAACCTCCCTATTTGCACTGCATTTACTGAATTAGTATCAAAAATTACTGTCAGAAATTCAATATAATTTGAAGTATAATATATATACACGGAATATAAGAAATCTCTAATTATTACTTTCGTAAGCACAGAAAGACAAAAATATTAATTCTACTTTCAGGGACAAGTTTTGACAACTACTTCGTGTCAAAAATTAACTTTTTGAAGTAGCTTTGGTCAAACTTCCTAACCATTACTGAATAAGCATCTGTCTACTTTCAGAGCTTTACATATCCTTAGTTAATGGAACATTTCCGTCTAAAAGCCCCAAATGGAAGTGCAGACTCTACTGAAAATAACACACAGCTCATTACTTGGATTTTGTGCTGTGCTGTCCAAAAACCGAGCGTGGTTTTGAATGTCACGAGTTCTGCTTTGACAAAGACCAAAGAGTTTTTCTCCCCTTTTCCTTGCTGCTTCATCTACAATGAAAACTCATTGTACGGTTACTCTGTCCTCCACCAGTAACTCCAATAAATCTCCACCACGTTAAAAGCTTTGCTGATTGCAAACAGCTCCTTCGGGGAGAAACGTGTCTAATTCCTGCTCTGCCTTTTGTCAATCCACTTCCCGGGGAAGCCTCCCCACACGGAGGTGAACGGAGCTGGCTGTACTTCTGTACAAATTTGCTCAGCTCTGACGCTCTCGGATGGAACAGCCACACATTCACAACAGGCCAGTGGAACCTCATCCTGCAGCCTGCTTAGAAGGGATTGTTTACATCAGATATGAGAGAGAATCACAGAGTGAATAATTTCCCTTATCCCATTCGTTGTCTTCACGCACCCGTGTGAGCAATGACCAACCTGCAGCGGCGTCGGGTCATCCGTAATAAAGGAAATCTTGAAGTTGGTGCAGACCAACTTGCCCCACAGGTCATACTGGCTTGTGTCTGTTGCAATGCACTTTCTTACAAAATTTACTTCGTTCACCACAATTTCACCTAAAACAGAAAAAGGGGAGGGGAAAAGAGAAGCCTCTATAAATGTTGGAGGTACAACAATTTTAAGTCTGTAGAACCAAGGAAGCCCTAACTTTTTACCTGTTTCAAGTTATCCACCTCTCCTGGGTAAACATGGAGTTCAACTAGCACCACTCCAGGGAAAAGAGGAAACTATCATTCCAAAATGGACAATATTGGGCAGTAGTTAAGATAAAAACGAAAACCAAAACCGACAAAAAACAACCAACCAACTCAAAACCAAAAAACAAAACAACCCCCCTACAATAAAACCCAAAAGAAACCCCACAAAAAAACCAACCCACACTCAAGCCCCAAAAAACCACACACCACTTCACTTAGATCCAGAGATCAAGATCTGCAAGTCTCTGCTGTTAAAAATTCATTGGTTTGAACAACACTGTCCTTTAAACACATACATTCCTGTTCTTCAGCTAGTATTTATTTTAAAAACTGAAATGAGCTGGCTATTGTTAAGTACAGAGAGCTTTATGAGCTTCCTGAAATCAGAATCATCAGGCCACATCACACTTTGCACACATAAAGACATTTTCGGGTGATTTCAAAAAACAAAAACCAGAACACAAACACATTTCAAAGTTTTTACTCTGACTGTCTAATGAAGGTGACATTTTCTTGGTGTCCTTCATAAAACAGAAGATCCAAATGAAGAAAAACATAAATTACGCTAATTGGTCTGGCATAAGCACATAGGCAAATGAGACTGAGGATCATTTAAACAGAAAAATAAATCACTAGACAAAACGACACTTTTCAGTTCCACAGCCAAGATTTCTTTCTGAAACCTGAACAGTAACTCTTCCTTCAGGAATCTAACTTGCTAATTCCTTTTACTCCTGTACAGGCCTTTCACTTCTGTCACCAGATCAAGCACCACCTGCTGCTGCTGTCTGCCATAAATAGCATGGCAGTACAAGTGTGTTCCAAGAAAAGTCTAATTTCATATCGGCTCTGAGGTTTTGTTCAGAGGACACTAAAGCACGAAAGATTGCCGAAGCCTAATTTGCTCGTTTAGTCCCAGTTGCCTGCAGTGCCATCTCTCAGTCCTGCTTTGCGTGGGAACAGCAGCACCTCGGGCAGCTGGAGGGGCAGGAATCAGCAATTGTGTGTCCACGGAGTCTGAGCAGAGCCTGAAGGAAATTTCCCGTTTATCTCCTGATAAACGGGAAATATATGTATATTATATATGTATCATAATATATATGTATATGTATCATAAATATATGTATCATAATATATATGATATCTATGATATCTCCTGCTCCCGCAGGTATTTCCTTGCCTTGACAGGACTGCCCTTAGCACTGCAGACACTTCAGAGAAATGCACCTTTTCTCCAGGCTATTTAACCCCGCTGTCCCACTGCTCCTCCTGGATCTCTCGCCCCTAAAACCAGCAGGGATCTGCCACTAAGAGCAGCAGCAGCATCTCTGCTTTTGGCTCAGCTGTTCAGCTTCTGGCTTTTTGGCTTTCAGAAGCTTTTTGACCTTCTTCTGCTTTTGGCTCAGCTGTTCAGCTACAAAAATGTCTTGGTCTAAGTCTGCAGCCTGGAGCTCCCAGAATCAGCATCTGTGTTCTGGCACTGTTGGAAGATGGTAGGAGACGAGTTTCATTGACCTGTGTTATCATATACAGAAATAATCTATGCCAGAAGTGGCCAGAACTGTGAAAATGTCTATAAACAGATCTGCTGGAGCTTTAAAGTCTTTCCTCAAACACTGCTAAACTGTGCTTAAATAAGCTTTTGAATATGAAAATAAAAAATCTGATTCTGACAGCTTCAGCACAAATAGTTAAAAGTTCATCCAAGTCCACAGCAATGGAAGAAAATGTCTTAGAGTGGGGTACAAGAGAATGACAAGCCCTACTTCTGTTAAATACTGCAACGAAAATGCTTCAATACCTAGCAGTGTCTGGCCTGAAACTTCTTAATGCCCAGCATTTCTTCAAATAATTTATTTACTTAAATAACTGCAAAAGCCCAAACCACTTATGGAAGCAATTTCTCCTGAGAGTTGGTGTTAAGTCTTCAACTATTCACTGTGAAGTTCTAAGTCACATTCTGTGTATGAAGAAAAGCAACCTCCTCACAAACTGAGTTCTAAGTAATTTTTATTCCTCCCTCTCTTTGTATTGCCAGTGTATCACTGCATTGCTAATATAAAAATATGGAGAGCTAAATAAACCATGAAATGAAGTGTAACTTCCATAGGGGTTTTTTTGTAACATTCACTTATCTGTTACAAAGTATATTTTTACTATCACACCAGAGACACTTGCTAAAAGCAAATTACTATTACCAAACTATTTCAGTACTGCATGACTTTGATGCAACAAAACAAAACAGTACAGCAATGAGATACGTGCACACAGCCTCAAACTGAATTTACTACAGTTTAAAACGTGCCATCAGTCTCTTTCCAAAGCCAGTCCTTTTCACTTCCCTCCTCCGTTCCTCATAATTGCGTGGCTACACTGCAACATGTTAATTCTAATCCTATTTTAGTGCANCAGAGACACTTGCTAAAAGCAAATTACTATTACCAAACTATTTCAGTACTGCATGACTTTGATGCAACAAAACAAAACAGTACAGCAATGAGATACGTGCACACAGCCTCAAACTGAATTTACTACAGTTTAAAACGTGCCATCAGTCTCTTTCCAAAGCCAGTCCTTTTTACTTCCCTCCTCCGTGCCTCATAATTGCGTGGCTACACTGCAACACGTTAATTCTAATCCTATTTTAGTGCAACTGCATTTGGTTTCATTCCATCCGACACAAACACATTCTGGATTTTCTGGCCTAGCTTATCTTCTGCTCTCAGGTTTACAGCCCTAACACAGAAGTGTCTGTTTTGAACCTGAGATTAAGGTACGGCAGGACAGAGAATGCATGCACACCAGCTTCAGCCAAAGCATGAGAAGGTTTGCAAATTTAATAAATGCAGTTTCCAAACACCTCTAAAAACGGAATTTTTTTTTTTTTTTTGAGATGCGGGTTTGGAATTTTACATGACCCATCTTTTATCCCTCATTTGGACGTCTATAACGAGCAATATAAAAAGGAGCAAACCTTTCGAAATGAAAATTTAGGAAAGCAGATAAACAACGTGAGTAGCAAAGTGCAGGACTTGCACAATGAACCCTTCTTGTATTTGTAGTTGAGTAGGTGATTTCTCTACACAAGACAACAACAGAGCTATTCAGAGATACGACACTGCACATTTCTCCAGTGTAGCTGCTGCTTTTTTTCCAGTAAACAGTCACAAACTGTTCCAGAGACAGAACAGCAGTCAACACTTCCATGTGACTCCCAGAGTCAAAGAATGATCTCAGGAGACAAGAGCAGTTTGTTTAAACTTTGACAGGAGACCAGAAGAAAAATCACAGGTTGCCACCCTTACATATAAAACCTCATCAGGTTTAATAAAAATATTTCTACGTTGAATACAGGAATCACAAAAATAACAGGAGATACTGAGGGATCTAGCTAATACAACCTCCACTTCACACGCAGCCTGAAAAACTCTTAAACTTCAGAAAAATTCTGCTAAATCTCCCCAAAGCAATATTTATGCTGTATTTTATGTATACCTNAAAAACGGAATTTTTTTTTTTTTTTTTTGAGATGCGGGTTTGGAATTTTACATGACCCATCTTTTATCCCTCATTTGGACGTCTATAACGAGCAATATAAAAAGGAGCAAACCTTTCGAAATGAAAATTTAGGAAAGCAGATAAACAACGTGAGTAGCAAAGTGCAGGACTTGCACAATGAACCCTTCTTGTATTTGTAGTTGAGTAGGTGATTTCTCTACACAAGACAACAACAGAGCTATTCAGAGATATGACACTGCACATTTCTCCAGTGTAGCTGCTGCTTTTTTTCCAGTAAACAGTCACAAACTGTTCCAGAGACAGAACAGCAGTCAACACTTCCATGTGACTCCCAGAGTCAAAGAATGATCTCAGGAGACAAGAGCAGTTTGTTTAAACTTTGACAGGAGACCAGAAGAAAAATCACAGGTTGCCACCCTTACATATAAAACCTCATCAGGTTTAATAAAAATATTTCTACGTTGAATACAGGAATCACAAAAATAACAGGAGATACTGAGGGATCTAGCTAATACAACCTCCACTTCACACGCAGCCTGAAAAACTCTTAAACTTCAGAAAAATTCTGCTAAATCTCCCCAAAAGCACTATTTATGCTGTATTTTATGTATACATAAAATCACAGATCAATACCTATACAGAGAGATGGAGCATGGCACACATACATACGTACACATCTTATATACCAACGGGCAGTATTTTTATCACATTAAAAACCTGATACTTGCTAGAGGCAATGAATGGCTGAAATCCCACTCCATAAATTAATAACGCAAATCCCACAACTCAGTAAGTCTGCAGGAATCCTACATGTTGCTAAGGGGACATTCCCAATGCTGAACTAGGAGCACAAGAACAGATTTATCAGTATAAAGTTCCTTTAATGAGCACTGAAGCTCTATGGATAAGTTCCATGCCTAAGAGACAGAAGGACAACAGAGGTTATTAAGTACTTTAGGCAGTCATACAATTTCTACCTAAATCCATAAAAAACCAGCACCTGAATACACTGAGGAAACTCAACTCCTGCCTCCCATTGATAATGCTGATAGTGATTATACCCAAGTAAGAGTGAAAGACTGTCTCAGAAGTTCCCCCCAGAAAAACTGCAGTTTATTCAAGTAGCCGTTTAACCATTAAAAATGTACAATAATGAGTTTGCTCGTAAAATATTTGGCAAATAATTAACTGTGGGAAATTCCCAAGTAAGAATTTCCAGTAAAAACTTCATTAATAAGTAACTAAAATCTACAACGTTTTTATCCATTTATCTGCTCTCTTGTGGAGAGAATACCAAAATTGTAGGAGTGTATTAGTATGCGCCGAGCATTTAGATGTAAATGTCTCTAATCCACTTCTAAATGAATCTTCTGTTCAGTGTGCTCAGGCACTTCCAAATTTAAGAAAAAAAAAAGTATTTGTAAGCTCAGGAAATAATTGTCTTTCATCTATTTTCTGATTTTCGCGAGCTCTTACAAGGTTGTTCCAAAAGGACAGCTCAATTCTGTGATTACTGGGGAAGAAAAACCATTTGCATTAATTTTTAATAGGAGAACCTGAGGTTTCTACCAAAGAACATCTCTGAGCACTGCTTGGAGAGCAGTGTGTTATAAATGCACAGTACCAAAAGAGCTTGCTTGGCCAGTCTTATTAGAAAATTAGAAAATTTTCTAATTAGAAAACTAGAAAAAAAATATTTTACCGTTTCTCTAATGTGCTAAGAAAGAGGAAAGAGCTTAGATAAATTTCTTAAATGCCCAGTAAGGGAAAAAGTAGCAAAAAAATAAAGGTTTCTTGATAAGTCTTCAAAGACCATCTCTTGAGTTTCCCATGCACAAGGACAAGACTAAAATCAGTACTTGCCCAATAATGGCTAATCTTTATGAACACTGATGAAAAAAAAGAAAAAAAAAGGAAAAAAAAGACAATAATTTTTTAAAAAGAAAAAAAAATGCCCACAGCTGGGACCTGAGAAGATAACTGCTTTTCTGAACTAGGATGGGATGCTCCACAAAAGCTTTCCCCACATCTCAGAAGCGCAGTGAAGGACACAGGAATGCAGAGCAGGCAACGAACAACAGGAGTTCAGATGGCAAGAAGGGAACATCCACCAGGAGCAAAGCTCTCATTACCCAACAGATCGAAAACAAAGCATTGCAGGGAACTAAAAACTGCTCCCAGAGTTGCTTTAATCCAGGAACTTGAATTACCCCTAAAATAGAAACAGTTCCATATCAACACTGACTTCCACCTCAAGCCTTACGCTGGCACTGCCATTTGTGACACTTTGTTAGTCACATCAGAGAACAGATCCAGTCGGAAATGGATTTTTTCTCCCTTTTTTTGTCAGTTTGGAGTTCATCTGAATTAGCTCTGATCGGGTTTTGGTGGCACAAAAAAGTGGCAGCCCCAAGTAGTTAATAAGAACACACACCTGTGGTGAGAAAAATAGAATAATAAACAGCTCCTCTTGGCATCTGTATGTACGGGGCCAAATTAAAATAAACCCTATCACCAGAACCTCTCCAATAAGAGTTTTGGCAATGACTTGGTCAGAGTTCTGTAATGTGAACAACAGACAAGCCAGTGAGGAGGGAGGGTGTTTGGTGTTTTGTGTATTTTTAAGTCTGGCTACATAAACTACAGAGTCCCAAACCCTGACTTTGCCTAAAGTAACAATTTGAGAAGACTGAGGTTTTCAGCTTATTATTTTATAACTGTGTTGCCAGTACAAGCTGCAGATGCTGAACTTGTAATGTACTATTGGGTCTACGTTAAATTATACAGGTTTGGCTTACTAAATAAATTAATACAGAAACATATGTTTAGAAATTAGTTTAGAATCAGTTCACTGAAGACTTGCTTCATTGGAAGAAAGTATAATTGCCAAGAGACAAAACCCCCAGCATCTTGGACAGATGACAATTCAGGATCTACACCATCCCCTTTCTGGATTTTAATGGTTTGCAACATTAAACACAAGTGGGGCAGAGCGGGCAGCAACCAATTACTCTGCAACTTCTCTGCAAAATGCACATATAAAAACATTAAAATACTTAATTTTAAAACAGGCTCATCCTGCTAGCTTCAAGGAATTATTCCCATATTGGCCGATGGCTAATCTGTCGCATATAGGAAATTATTTCTGCAGACTTTACAAATACTTAAAATAAATTACTAGTCATAAGCTCGAAGATACGCATTTCATAACAAAAGGCAGGACAAAATTACTCCAGCCAGTAAAATCTACTTCTAAGATTGTAGCTGGTACTTAGATTCTGCATGCAGACTGTCTTGGTAGTACTTATGTC
>VYZQ01023802.1:0-42908 GCA_013400655.1 Mystacornis crossleyi | reverse complement strand
GCAAACACGCAGCTTGTTGGAATATCCTCGCTAGAAAGGAGTACAGCGATAACATCGCTCCTCAGCCTCGGGACTGATGGAAGAAATCAGTGGATTTCGAAAGGCTCCACAGCCACACCTGCTGGCTTGGTGGGCTCGGCACAACACGGGTGAAACCCCGAGGAATTTTACAGAAATCACTCCAAAACAACGCTTAATGCTGTGTCACACCGTGGTGCCTTCAGGGTGTCAGAAAAATGGTCAACATTTTAAAATAGTGTTACACCAAGTGCTCTGTGGAGGTTNTGCTGGTCATTTCTGAACTCTCATTAGACAGGCTTGGCCTTGCCCCAGCCCTCCCGTAGTGCCTAGGCCAGCCCCAGGCTCTGTCAGCATGTGATGGGATGGCTGCAGTGTTCCTGGCAGATGACTCACCCTAGCCAGCCCCATCTCAGGCCCCATCTTCAGCTCCTTCCTATCTCTAAACACGGCCCTCGCCTTGGCCTTTCACAAAGCTGCCCCTCACCAAACCCAACGGGTGCCCCTGGGAGCTCCCACAACCCCTGCTCACCACTGCATTCTTGCCAGTCAGCTAAACAGCCTGAGTTTGCAGTGCCAAGGTCAGTGCTAGGCTGGGGCGTGCAGCTGATGGATTTGATACCTCAGCCAGCTTGCACATTCCTGGCACCCAAACAGCTCATCCTGTCCCCAGCAGTCTCACTTGTCACAGGGATGTGCCCAGTATGATCCAGTCAGCACTGAAGAACAGAAGTAAGAAAAGCACCCGGAATGCAGAAATATGAGAGCACCTGGGATAGAGTGCTTCTTTATGTATTAAAAGGTGGTTGCATGGTATCTGCTATTCGACTGGAGAGTTTGCTTTACTCACCCTCTGTCTGGGTGGCAATAAAATGGTTTTTTTTCACTGTTCACTGTGTGATTTCTTCACTCTGCAAACGGCCAGATCTGATGCTTTTCTATGATACAGTTACGCCTTTTGAGGAGCAGGCTCAGAAAAGTGAAGACCTGGCCACTGTCTCTGAGTCTACTCTTGCAGAGAACATATTATTAATGTTTTGTGAAAGATCTTATAGAACTTTAGAGAAATACAGGTTTTGGGGGATCTTTTGAGACATTCTTGGGCTCCTCTGAATATCTCTCCTTTACTGCACACACACACACAAACTAACGACAGTTTGCTCTACGGGAGCAGTTTACCAATGTGTACATAGTTATGGACTGATATCTGTTCATATCATTAGATAATCCATAAATTAATATCATCAGGTTATTAGAGGTGTTCTCATCTAGTGCTATTCTGTGTCTGTTCTCTACTTAAATTAGCTCATATTTTTTTGTCATTGCACCTACTTCAGTAACATCTGGGATGTCTGGGCCTTATTCTGTTGCTGGGTAACCTAGTTCACGGTTTTTGGCTCATCGTTCTGAATTGGTACAGTGGGTGGGTGGAAGGTGAGTTATTATTTTAGCTCCTAGTTCTAGGGTAGGTAAGGGCCCCAGAGTTTTATCTAAATTATACTGGAGAAATTATTCCCTCTAGGAGGACTCTGCTGGCTGAGAACTGTCCCAAAATACTCTTCTAATTTGCTAGACAGGGGTTATGAATGAACTGTCAGGGTAGCTGGGGATGTTTCACCTCTCTTTAGCCAGTCCTTGTATCTTTATTTCCAAACTGCATTTACATGTGCTGCCCTACCCTTTATGTTTCGGTGGATGTGATTCACAGTCATGAGTAGAGCCTGAAGTTCTTAGAGTAATGCAGTTTTTGAGCATGGAGTAGGAAATTAGACACATATCATAAGGTCATCAACTTAAATCTTCTGGGCAGCCAGGAAAATGCAGCACCTCTGACTACAGATTCTTCCTCCAATGTGCAAGATCTTCTCTGAGTGTGTCAGAAGATATAACGGGTTTTCAGCCCAGCTCAGGTGGGTTCAGGCTCCCTGCCAGCAGTGTTTCCAGAGCTGATTTAACTATATCCACAGCTGTATGTTCCTCTTCTGCATAGCTCAGGGATATTGCCCAACTTTAAGACTGTCAGACTGGAGCTTCTTAAACTAAAGGGCCCACGTGAGAAAGATAGGATCCCTATCTTGCATAAACAGTTTGGAACATCTAGTTTAACAGTTTAATTATTGCCTAATTTGAGTCATATGAAGCATTTCCTGAGAATCTCTGCTTCTCTTCCTTGGCTGATTGGATGAAAAACAGATGCTTCCAGCATAAACAAATAAATCCGATGTCTGAAATGGATGGACTAATACCCCTCTAAAGCCAGAGGAAGAGACCAACTTTCTGTATCATGTCCTCATTCTGAAAGAACATCCCTCCATTTCTATTTAGCTTCCAGCTACCACAGCTGAATGGTGGTGGCCACTTCTGAAGTGGGGCACTTTATAATGTCCTTTTATGCTGTCTCTGGGATTCATCTTACATGGAAAAGAAAGGAAACCTGAATAAACACATTAAGAGAAAATAAATCCTCCTGAAAGCTCTCGAAATGTTTATGAAGGATTTTGAAGGGTTACAACGACTTATGAGGAATCCAAGTAGCCTAACGGATAAACTGCTTTCCCTTCCTTATCTCCAAAGCTCCACTTCATTTTAAGTGTTAGACTTAGTTGTTATAACCCAACACCTTCTGAAAATGTATTTGTAACACTAAGTCAATCCATCATCAACAAAATCAATGACTCTGGAGGTTTTAACATGTCCCACTACAACTATCAGAGATTGGGAAGGACAGAACGAGAGAAGAGAAGGAGTAACCCCCTCTGTAATTGAGCTGTGGGAGGAAAACTTGGCCTCTGGTCTTTCCTTTTCCCTGTCTCCTAGAAATGAATGAGACCTTTCATTCCTCTGCAGCAACTGCATTTTCTATTGCAATAGAAAGAATGAGTCAGAAGAGCCTGCTGCTGGTGAAAGCTTCACTGGGTTATCCTCAACAGAGTGCTTCATCCTTTTTGTTTGAGTTTTCGTGGTGTTAATCAGTTATTAGAAATGTCTGGTATCACTACAAGGACTCTGGATTTGTAAAAAAGCTTTTTGCTTGTCATTTATTTTAAGACTTTAATGAAAAAGATCTCTGTGGAAGAAGACATTTTAGGTATGCTCTTAAAAATGAAATGGAGCAAGCTAGTAAAAAAGAAAATGCATCTCAATCAGATTATCTTTCCTCCATCTGTTCTGTCAGATATTTTATGGAAGGAAATTGCCTATTGGATTTTTGATTTTGCTTAATGGAAATGGCAAAACTTAAATCCATTCCCATTCCCACTGACATCAGAGGAAGCAAAATTCAATGTCTGAGCAGAACACTTTTTTCCTTAAACCATTAGTGTCTGCAACTGCATCTCAGTGAATATAGTAATTATAACATCAGTGAATTTAAATTAACTGAAATACTTAGAAAACTGTGGACTGGCACTTATACTTCTGAATCTTCTTGGCATTTCTGAAAATACCAACTCCTGTAATTAGGGAAAGGAAAGAAAAGAGGGGATCTGAATGACCATGTAGAAGAAGGGAAAACAAAGAAATTCAGGTAATTTTTTGAGCTTTGAAATATAAGAACAACCTTAGCTCTGGAGGCAATTGAATTAATTCATACCTAAATGTTCCTTTTGCATCTTTGTTTTCATATGATCTGCCACATTCTTCCTGTGTGGACAACCCAATCAAACCCTGTGAACTCCCCATATGACTTTGGGGCAATAGACTGTAACTGGATGGGATTTCTGATAGGAAGTGGGGTATCTAGTAGGAAATAGCATTTCCAGTAAGGCAGTGAGCTGGGGAAACCTTTTCCTTGCATTTTTTAGGATGCTGAACTTCAAGAAGTACCATCCCTGAAAATCCTGGGCTCTATAAAAAACTCTGAGGAAGTGTCCAGCTGCTTGACAAACAGGACATTATGAACAGACAATAAATCAGCTGGTTGAAAGAGATATAAAGATTGAATACCATATTCTTTTTGTATCCATGTGGGGATTGGTAAAATACATTCCAAATCTCTCATCAAAAAGCCTACTATTTTCAAAACTGAAATGAGCCCAAATATCCAGCACTGCCGTGTTCCTCCCTGTGCTTCCTCTCAGAGAAGAAGGATATGTAAAAGCAGATCCTTCCCACTGACTCATTCTCCTCTATAAACTGTATCTGAGGTTTGAGACTAAGCGAATTATCCTGGCTTGTTAAAAAGATATTTACCTTCATGTTTATAGTTCAGCACTGCCAGAATAATTACTTCAGGGTACTGCTGTAATAATTATTACTACTACTACTACTAATAATAATCAATATCTAAAGCATGAGTGAGAGCATGACTTATAACAGGAATTATCACTCCTCTCCACAATTCCAAACCTCTGCAGAATTCCATAATAATAGGTGGACAATAATAGAATTTTACAAAACGCAGAATGAAGTCTTTAGTGGAAATTAAGTACACACTTGGAAAAAATTCCAAGTTACCACGTTGATAACCGTGTGTGCTGTGTGTCCAAAGTTTCATATTGTTGCTTCCTCACTTTCCCAGCATTTTCTCTTGCATTGCTCCATAGAGAGCCCTTGTCACTGATCATCCAGGGGCTCAGTGCCAGCACTGATGGATGTTTTTGATATGGACAATATGGAAAACCATCTGCAGGGCAAACAGGCACAGGTTACCTGGGAATAGCACAGATTACCATCTTCTACAGGTTTAGAAAACAACTCTGCTGTTTGGTTTTTACAATGACAGTGCTATTTTTAAAGATAAACTTTGCACTGCTTTGACTGAATCTGGAACCAGAACATAATGGTAACTCTGATCTTAAATGTAGGTACATTACATGTCACCATTTTAATTTAGCTTTTATATGGTTATTTTCCTTTTGCTAATGTGGCACTGTATCCAGAAGTTCATGTGCAGAAAACTGCTTTTTCTATACCAGTTGAATTAGAGGTTCCATCCCCCTCCAAAAGAACGCACACATATATTTTCCATGTGTAGGGTCTTTTGAAATCAGTTAAGGAGCCCTGTTCCATTGTGTAACCACATAATCTGTATAAACATCACCAGGGGCAGCTCATGTTTAAGCAAAACCTAAATCAGAAAGTTTAGTAATTCCACTTTGTGTTAACAAAATATTCTCAGATGAGATCATGGTGTGTAACAAAGGAAGAGAAAAAGAAAAGGGAAAAAACCCAACAAAACCAAACAAACCAGTTTAATAAGAAGCAGGTTCTGTTTGTTTTAAAGGTACTCAAAGCATGAAAGCATGGACTGAAAAAACCCTCCTGCTACATCAGGACTGACTCTGAGGCACAGAGTGCCCTCATTTCCCAAAGTCATCAATGTCCTGATCCTACTACAATTAGCAACTGCTAATGTAGGTGATGAGCAAAAGAGAGCAGGATTTTGGCACAGTACAATATGGATTTTGGCACAGCACCCAACCTATCAGCAGCAGGACAAATCAGAAGTGATTAAAAGACGTGAGACAGAGTGAAGGAGAAGGACAAGGTGGGAATGCAAAGCACTGAATACGTTCAGCTCTTCTGAATTTCAGACGGGTCCGAATTCTCTGCAGTAGCGGTGCTGCTACCCAAGTCCTCCTTCAATCATCCAGTCCAATGTTCCAGTTCTGCAGATCATTTCATACCAGTTGGAAGCCTTAATCTACAAAATTAACCCTCAATAAAGAACATATTTGATATCTGTATGACAAACCACAACAATAAAGAAAAGGTGTGATCTAGAAGCAATAACATTGTATTTATAGTTAATCTTTTCATGTGTTCTTTCACTATTGTTGTGAAGGTACTCAATTGCTTGTTCTAGCAGGAAAAGGTATTTTTAAGCTCTTTGTTATCCAATCCATGGAAATAACACTGGAGCTCATCTAGAATTGTATGATTGATAAATTCCAACACTAAATGAAGTCTTTTCTTTCTGCTTAAATACATGAATCAGGTTAACAATATTATTATGATGAAATCATTGTTGGTGAAAGAAGAAAAACACTTTCTACCATGGCATTTTACTTCAGTTCGTAGAGACTTCCTCTGAAAGGCTGATAGCAAGAACTGTAATTTGCTTAACTAAAGACTGTCATTAATTTGAAAACACGCTAAGAGTCTTTGTTTCTGCTCCCTCAGCCTTCCTCCAATATTCATACACATTTACCACATTACTTTTCATGGTGCATCTTCAGGCTCTGAACCAATACTGGTGTACTGGGAATACAGCAAAGAAAGGAGCAGCTCCTTTCATTAGCTTAAAAATATTCTCTTGAATGTGTTTTATTTACTCTAATAAATCATAGATAAGAACTTGCAGATTAAAAGAATCACAGAAAAAATTACTTTTTCATGCTGAGGTCCATTTACCTTTTAATTTTTACATTACTAGCTGCTGATATTTTTAAGCAGTTTTAGGTTAACAAGAAAGCTGGTTTTTACTCAGTACAAATGTATCTGTTATTTTAATTACCCCCCCACACTTTTTTTTTAAATTGAGGGCTACAATCTCACTGGTGCCGGGTCTCCTTAGTGCCACCAAGAGCCAGGACATCAGTCTGTATTTAGAGGGAACTTCGAAGGAAGCTGAGGAATCCATATGGCAAAATGTGCCATTATTCCTAATTAAAAATTTATCAGAACTAAATTTTTAAAACATACAGTTGCTGCAAAGAGTGGAAATGGGATGAATATAAAGTATAGAAGTAAGACTCCACATAAGAATCTAAATTTATAACCTTGTAATCTGGCTACAAGTTATTGTTTCTGTACTGTGCAGAAGTTCAGTTAAATCACAGTGATCTGGGGTGTCTGGCAAGGAGATAATCCAATCTGACACACGTCCAGACTGAAATTCTTGTGGACTTTTCACAAGCAGAGGTCTGATCTCAAACTGAGCATTTAGGAGAAATTTCCCCACTGAACACCCACAATACTGAAATATCTTTGTGAGGAAATACTTGTGGATAATCCCCGTTCTGTTTGGGGATGGCACAGAACTGGTGCAATAAATACACTGCCCCTTCAGTGGCCAGTGTGCACTGGGGATCTCGGGGAGGGAACCAGAGCCAAGTGATGTAATCCACAGCTGGAAAAAACGCCACCTGGGGAAGCTGGGACAGGGCAGTGTGAGCTCCAAGGATGGCCCCAGAATTGCAGAACAGGGAGAAGCCTCTCAGGCAGCTCTGCTTTCCCTCTCCCATGGCCTGATGGGGAGAGGCAAGAACTCTGGGATGGAAGCATTCACAGCAACACACAGGCAGGACACCAGGAACTCATCCAGCTCACATGCATCATCTTGTGATGGGTCAAAGTCACCTTAGAAATTGTTTGGTTTTGCGAAATGTAACACAAGAGTCTAGTAGTTACTCAAGATTAAAATAGAATGTGCTGTAAAATGTTACCTTTAACTTAATGTAATACCTTACCAAATAGCATTTAAAAAAATAGAAATAAAAATTGAACTTGAAACATCTTTCTGATCAGGAAGTTGTTGTACCTATTCCAGTATTATTCAAGAAGGAAGACATTAGTTTCTGTTCTAGACCACAGACTTTGTAAGGATTTTTCTAAGTGTTTGAAGCACTGTTACAGTCAATAGCTTTAATGGTTGCTCAGAGAAAAAACCTCTCCAGGCACCAAATGACAAAGTTAGTGTTGAAACTGTTGTTTCCACCCATCTCTGGAAGTCAGTGGTTACAAGTACATGATAAATTTAAAACATTTGAACTAAAATGCCCATAGTGACATTATAACGGCAGTGATGCATTTAAGTTCATTAAGCAAGGAAGTAGTGGAAATAATTATCAGCAGATACAAATCTAAAGTGGATATTTAGTGCAGATTTCATTTTGAGACATTAAACCACCTTTGCAAGGCCAGAGACTCTCTTTTATTGTTAGTTGGGACTGATTTTTTTGAAAGTAGCTTGGGATATATTAATTTTAAAACATATATGTGCCATGCATTAAACAGAACAGAAATTGCATCTAATTCTTTAGAGGAAACAAAAAAACTTTTAATGTATTACTAAAACTGCCATCTACACATGTTACTGCCATGTAGGATTAAAATGTTCCGTTAGATAATGTCAATACACTGTTCCCTGGTGGTGTCAGAGAAGAAGAAATATTGTCCCTGATGAGATATTGCTGAAGAAGTTCCCACACCAGGTGGAAACAACAAATGGTTTCAGATTCAACTCGAGCTTAGTGCTGGTCTTTGGTTTTTGTTTACTTCCCTGCACAGGCTGAGGATGACTTGGGCTTCAAAGGACAGAGAGATGCCGTAGAGAGAGGGGATGCCCTGTCTGGGCTCTGAAGCAACGCCTGTTAATACTGAATTAATTCATGTTGTTAAACGACCTTCATTATGTGTACAGGTTCAAGCTTGCACTTGTTTTTTACAGATTGCTTTCTCCCTTACAAGTTAACAGGAGCTAAATATAAGCTGGATAAAGGTAGAGGAGCAGCAGTGAAATGAAAAATGAAAATGTGTGTGATGGGAGGAAGAGGAGGAAAGTCCAGAGGAGGGGCTAGCTTGCCAGGAACCATTCCTCACTATTGTGGGGAATAATATTTTAGTGGCTGGGGTATTACAGTTTCCTATTACCAAACCTTTTGGAAAAGCTTGCTCCCCTGCAGTACCAGGCTTTATGTGAATACCTCACTTTTGACATCTGACTATTTTCACTGAGGTGGGACATTGGATTAAAGTGTTCTGAGTAAATCTTTGCCGAGTTAAATCCCATGCTGTGTGAAATACAAATTCCTCTTCTAAATAACCCAGTCAGTTGTGCTGCTGCAGCAGGGCCTGGCACTAACTTTGTGAAAAAGAAGTACTGAGCTCTGTGCTGTGTTAAATTCTGGGCTGATACTATTTCACCACCTGGATGCCTGGAGGCAGAGGGAATGGGCAGGGGATGCAGACTGTTTATTTCTGTCACTTCATTATGAGTCCCATGATGTTCTGACCTCCTTAAAATCACCTGAAAGAAAAGCAGGGAGGCACAGGTAACCACACAAATCCAAGTTCAGGGATAACTTCCAAGACTCCGTGTAAGAACTGGGTCACGACTTCAAAGAGACCTGCTCTGTCTGTTCGAGTAATGGGATTTTTTAAAAGGGCTGAGAGCCAGGACATCAATCTGTATTTAGAGGGAACTTCGAGAGATGCTGAGGGACCCCTATGGCAAAATGAACCATTAACCCTAATTAAAAATTGGTAAGAACTAAATTTTCTGAACATCCAGTTAATGGAAAGAGTAGGAGTGAGCTGAATACACAGCAAGGAAGTAAGAACCTAAATGTATAACCTTGTAATCTGACTACGAGTTATTGTTTCTGTACTGTGCAGAAGTTCAGTTAAATCACAGCGATCTGGTGTGTCTGGCAAGGAGAAAATCCAACCTGGCCCACGTGCAAACTGAGATGCCCTGAGCGCGTGAGGCAGCGCTGCAGTTTGCCCGGCCGGGCCCCGGGCCAGGCAGCCCCGGCGCGCTCCCGGCCCCTCTGGCCGCTGCCTCTGCCCAAACTCCTCTGACCGCGGAGCCGCGCGCCGCCGCCTCCCCCCGCGCGCGGCGCNGCACCGAGCCCCCGGGGCCAGGAGCGCGCCCCACGGGGAGCGGGACTGCCGGGGGAGCGGGAGTGCCGGCGGAGCGGGGACACCGCCGGGGCAGCGCGGGGCCCCGCCGGGCAGCGCCAGCTTTGTTCGAGCCGCCTCGCCCGGGCGCTGACGGCTGGGGGCGTCTGAGGATAAAAGTTGGAGCGGTGGCTGCGAACCAGGGCGCCCCGGGAGTGCCCGCTTGGTCACGGGGCGCCGCGATGTCGGGTGGGCTGCGGGCGCTGCCAGGGGCCGTGCCCGGCTGGCCGGGCCGGGAGCCCGTGCCCGCCTGCCCGCACCCCACCTCCGCCGAATACGTCCGGCACCCGCAGGCTCCAGCTGCGGAATAGCTCACGCAGAATTCAGAAGTTACAGGCTCGTTGAGCTGGAGGGTCTCTCTGGAAAGCAGTTTTTTGTGATAGGCGCCTGAAAACGAAGCGCAAAGAATTAGCGAACGCTTCGTTTTATGTAATAAGAACCAAAATGCCCTTTAATGTTTTTAGGCACGTGATACTGTGTTTGAAGTTCGCAATCGTGAGGAATCTTTTTGTGTAATAGATGCGAACTGCTAAAGGAGCAGTTATTAGTTGCACTCTTTTAAGTGTTAATGACCGAACCATTGACTCTGGAATAAATTATTTCCAATCTGACATGTAAACACTCTTAGAACAGAGTGTGGAAAAGGGTGGGGGGTTTCCTTTTAAGATTTACAGTAAGAGTTCTCCGGACTGGGTCGCTCAGGAATAGTTGGAGGTGAGTCAGCTTTGATAGTGTCTCTTTTTTTAGCATAGCTTTATTATACTAGCCCCTGAAAACACATCAGTAAACACTTGACGTGTATTGTAGTTGCTTTACGTGGCTGCACGTAAAGCACCAGCGACAAAAGCCTGATTCGTGAATCTAGAAGGAGTAGGAGGTTTTTGGGAAGTGGACCTCTCCCCTGCTGTTGTTGTGAGTGTTGGTGTTTGTTAAGTGGGTGTTGCTTGATTCCCGTTCTAATCAAAACAGGATTTTCAGACTTTTTATTGTATTTGGTTACATAGATGAACCAGTTGTTTTTTTCAGGTTGACTAGTTTTATTTTTCAAGATTCCGATCAGATGTAGGTTTTATGCCTTTATATTCCTACACGGACTGGTTTAATAAATTTGAAGTTAAGGCTTGAGAGAGGACTCTAAAGCTGTGGAAAAATATGACCAAGTAGACAAAGTTAATCAAATCTATTTGACATATATCTTGCAACTTTGATATTCCAAAACTTATGTAACTTTTCCATGTAAGTTTTTATTTTACTCTGCTCTTTCATGCTGCAGCTTATATATTTGTTTCTTGTGTTACTTGTACTTTATACTGAAACAACAGACGGTGTGCTGTGAACTCTGATTCACTTCGTTAAATATAAACTGCTTTTGCATACTGTGATTGTCAGGAGCAGTGAAGAGAGAAGAGTTCAGCAGATTTCTTACCTCTTCTAATTTGTTTGAATAAACAACAACAAAAAAGTTATTTATTTATTTTGCTGATAAAAAGGGAGTACAAATACTACATTTTCCTTGCTGTTTAGGACTTTTAGAATTAGTCCTATTTGCAGTCCTTGCCAGATCCTTTCTGTAGTTAGACCGTGTGACAAGCAGGGTGCACATGTGCTTTAAAGTTGATCTAAAAACTAAAGCCGTCTCCCAGATGCGTTTGTCAGGCTAATGCTCAGGCTCTGCTGCTGGCCTGCAGCCTGGCTGTCACGTAGGAAGAAGTCCTGTTCCTGCTTTCCTGGACTGAAATAGTAGGTGGTTTGTGCTGTTGATACTGAGCTGCCTGGACTGTGTGTGCTCAGAGAGCAGGGATGTAAACACAGAGTTCACAGGGGCTCTGAGCAGCTTCTGGGCTGCTCTGTAGGGCAGCACCACTGCTCAGCATCCTTGCACAACACGTGGTGTTACCCCAGGCTGAGACAGTACAAGTGCAGGAGGATTGCCTGACTGTGCTGCTGTCGGCTCTCAATAAATCTGTATTTGCACATGGCATTTAGTTAGAATTTGTCCCTTGGTCTGCAGAGCTTTTTGTAGTGACTTGTTTATAAGTGTACTGTGATATGATCAAACCTCATGGTAACGCTCAAGAGTTGTTTGTGAGGCAAGGGCAGTCCGTGCATTTTCCTTATTCTTGCATAACTGTGGAAGCAAAACAGGTGAGGTGAGGAGGAGCTGTCACTGAGGGGGTTTGATCAGGTGGATTAATTGGGGCCCGCTGGTGTACATTCTTCAGGGTCTTGTCATCCTTAATATGGATCCAACGATGGGCAGAGAGGGGCATTTGGATCCCGCCCTTTGGCTGCAGTACGTATTTCTGGTTCAAGTTTGTGAGGCTTTCAGTAAGTAACATGCTTTTCCCTAGGCCAAGGATTAAGGAACTAAAAATAATTGCTTTAGAGATAAACACATTTGTGGGACTGGTAAGAGGGAGGAGCAGCACACAGGTTTCCCCTTTGCTCCCTTTTGAAGCAATCAGCTTGTCAGTCAAAATAGGCTTATTCCAAATTTAGCCACGTCTCACACACGGATATGGGAATGCAGGAAGAGCTCCACTGATTGTCCCTTGCGTTTGAGTCCTAGCAAGAGAGCTCTGTGTGTGTGTCACTGCCTGGTGTGGCTGCAGCTTGTTCTCTTCTTCGCTGTGGCAGCCAGCAGCAATTGCTCTCTCATAGTTAACTGTATAGCACCATAAATCCCAGCTGTCCCTGGTGCTATAAGTTATTCTTACAGTTAATCCTTTGCTCCTTGAACGCTTAATCAGACGTGTTGTGCCCTTGTGTCTTGGTGTAAAACACAGGAAATCGTGATGTGCGTTGCCTTGTGCGTCTGTCTTTCAGCACGTTGATAATCTGCATGTAATGCTTTGTGTATTCTTTGATCTGGAATTAGAAAATATTTACCAAATGTGGATATTACTGGTAAATTATGCCTGCGGGTGGAAGTATTTCATATATATGACTTGTCATTCTATGTAATTCTTAGATTGCAAGAAGACCCTCCTGTGGGTGTCAGTGGTGCACCATCTGAGAATAATATAATGCAATGGAATGCAGTTATATTTGGGTAAGAGTTTTTGGTCACTATGAAATTCGATATCAAAGGGCTAAATATAACAACCTGATGTTTGTTTTTACAGTTATTCTCTTGTTTCATGTATGTAAAGTCAGTAAACTTTAAAAAATGGCCAAGTGTTATGGTTAAAATTTCTTTTCACAGGTAACAGAGAATGGTTAGGAAAGAAAAAATTTAAATTTTAAATTTGTTCAGTTTTTTGTTGAATAAAGCTTGCATGTGGTTTAATAGAGGTTATACTGTGTTATGAAAAAGCAGAATTCCTATTTAAACTACATAAGTGCCATGTGTTCTCAGCCATTAAATCCAGATGTATTAGTGATTGGATTGAACCCCATTAGGACAAAGTACAGGATCTGTCTGGGAAGTTACATCATGTATCCTACAGAAGAGGAGCTGGCTTAGTATCCTTTCATGAAACTGAAATGTGCTTGCTAATAATCTCGTTTGTTCCAATCTAGTCGCCTAATGGCCATGTGTATTCTTTGGGATGATGATAAAGTAGATATCCCAAATAGCAGAGTGACTATGGGAAGTGTCTTAGATACAACAAAGCTCAGAGGTTGCCTATGAATGCTTCTCTAAGTATTTAAATTACTGCTTCTACCTATATCTTGGGGAGGATGAGGAAGAAAACACACATTTATTGGGGCAGTATGGAAGTAGGTAATGATCACTTCTAACTGGAGTTTCTTTTTAAAACCTTTCAGGCCAGAAGGGACACCTTTTGAAGATGGTAAGTTGCTAGCTTTTGTATCCTTTGTCATTCTAATAAATGTTGCCAGTACTAACATTGTTCTGATTTTGATATATATAGATGCTATCTATATATAATTTGAAACAAAGCAAGCAAGTAAAGGAGTGAGGCTTGTTGGCTATAAAAATATGTATCTTGATCTGAGCAGTGTTTTGTCACACTGGCTCATGGTTGGTTAGAAAGCTATGAAGCAATGCTTCTATCAAGGCTTTTTCATACATATACATAACAGCTTTTAGCAGGGGATGTTGGCCTGACACTGCCAGATGTGTTTGCACATCCCCATAGCTGAGCTCAACAAGAGCTTTTCTTGTTTCCTCTTTTTTGTCATGTTTGATTCATTGCTGTTCTCCTAATGAAGAGCAGGTGAAAAACCTTGAATTGTTCTCAATATAGAATTCACTGAGGTTGAGGGAATCCCGAATTTGTACATAAACATGAAAGTTGGTGTGTAATGAACCTCCCTTAGGCATATGAGGAGTAATGAGTTTAATAATTATAGTATTATTGCAGTAATTGGCAGCAGATGGGTTTTTCTCTGTGTTGGGTTGGAGGAGTTACAGTAAATTATTTACTGATCCATAACAAAGGTTTTCAGTGAATCAATTGTGAGCTCCAAAGACTGAGATTGCAGTTTATGAAATTCCAGTGTTTCTTTGCTGGCACTACAATACCTTCTTAATGAAACGCCCTAAAGTCACCCAAGTCCATGGAGCCAGCATATTGGGTCATGGAAAAGTGGGATAATGTTGGATTTGGCTGCCTTTGCCATGTGTACAGTGACTCTCCAAGCTTCTACCCAATCTCTGCTTCTGGGTTTATTACTCTAAGCAGTAGTTCCACAGTTCCATTATCACTTGAAATATATGAAAAGCAATCAGATTCAGTGTTGTTTGTTTATATAATAGTGAGGAGAAATATTGATCATGGAGCACATAAATTAATTTGTTGTCTATGTTCCTGGATATATTCTTTTGTTGTTAGTTATCTGATTGTATTTATCTTTCTTTGGACAGGTACTTTTAAACTAGTAATAGAATTTTCTGAAGAATATCCAAATAAGCCTCCAACTGTTAGATTTTTATCAAAAATGTTCCACCCAAATGGTGAGTAAACCATCTTTATTTAGCTGTAATACTCATAAATATTACAGTGTGGTCATACATTCTCCAAAGCTCCAGAATGCTTAGTCTCTCTTCATTGCAATCTCCTAAGTAGATGTCTAGGACAGCAACTGCTTAATGAAAAATTAAAGAGTTATGATGCTATTAAGAAGCAGCTATCTCCCTTTCTAATCGATATGTAGCCTCAGTAGCAAAGCCTGTGAGTATTTTCAGCAGCAGCTGCACATAGGTTGGTTTAAAAGAGGCGGTTCAGGCTGCAGATTCCTGCCCCTCTCAATTTAACAGCAGCCGTGTCTGTGCAGCCACATCATGAGCTGCAGGGAACTGATGGAGCCAAGTGTTACTTATTCCTGCCAGGTGATGTTTCACCCAAGTCCCTGCTTTTGCCTGGTGCCCTATGCCAGCCAGGACTAGCACAGGGAAGAAAATGAGGATGCTCGGTCATAGAGGAGGTGTCTGACCCGAGCTCAGTGATGAGGGCAGCTATGAGAGTGCACTGTGCTTCCTCCCTTAGCACTGATAGGTTTTGCTCAGTTCACGCATGCAGAAAACACGAACCCTGCATGCTGCTCCTCTGTAGAAATGATGCCTCACATACTGTCCAGGCCAGTTTGTCTCTGCTATGAGGTTTGTAATTTGTTGGGAACAAGCTGGAGGACAAGCGTGTAGAAGTTTGAGCAGTGAGTCTCAGGTTCACACGGGCTCCATGAAGACTGATAGGTATCCAGACAGAAATAGGATTTCCAGTACTTTTCCATACTTCCTACTGTCTGCCTTGGTGCCTCTCATAGTGAGTGCAGGGTGTGTGAAACTGGGGCAGGAGCTGCCACTATTCAGTGTGTGATGGCTGTGAGTGGTTTTACTCTGGCAGTGAAGGTCTTGCTACTCCCTGGGAGGCCTCTCCACTGTGACAGTATGGGTCAGTCACACTGAAGGAGCATGACACCAAGTCTGCCCGCTCCTATGCTAATGCCATAATCTTCAGACCTTCTTTCCCTTTTAGGTGTTCTGTTAATTCCAGTTATAAATCTTCAAAGTATGTGTCAAGCAGCAGAAGATGGTGAGACAAACTGCTGTCCTCTTTCCTGTAGCATTAATCTAAGCACAGACTGAATTGGAACAGTAACTGCCTTGAACAGTGCCATAAATCTGACAGTTTCTAAGTGGTATCTGTGTTGTATTTACAGTGTATGCAGATGGCAGCATATGTTTAGATATTCTTCAGAATCGCTGGAGTCCAACATATGATGTTTCATCTATTTTAACTTCAATTCAGGTAACTTTGCATCTATTCTACCAAATAATTATGTTACTGTTGGTCTGTATTCCAGAATTCATAGCTCAGTGATGGGGATACCTAGGTATCTGTATCAAGGGGAACTTCAAATCCTTATGAGCTAAGCAGTACTTTTTAGATCAGATAAAGGCAAAGATGCTACATAATTACTAATTCTGAGCTACAAAACTGCCATAGTATATTTTTGCACAGGAAAACAGTTACTGGTTTGTGTTCATTTTTAACTGTTTTTACTCAAGAAGGATATCAGGTGCAGAAATTTGCGTAGTGTTTGAAACACTTAACTTTACCATGAAGCTTTGCCCTGTGAAGCCCTCAAAGGGACAATATTGCTGAAACGCGCTACTTGGAACAAGTAAAAATGGCCTGGCATAGTGGAAATGCACAATTCCTTTGCTCCTGTGTGATGGTTTCTATTTTTCAACAGTGATGTTTTGTAGGAGACATCTTAGGCCCCTCTTTAGTCCAGAATGACAGCAGTAATATAATTGCCAAATAGTCAGTTAGCTCCATAGTGCTGACTAGCACAAACCATCTCTGGTTTGTGAAGCTACAAGTGTGTGCAGTACTGATGCTTAGGCAGGGTGTAATTTGAGGTTCACTAATATAATTAGGGGTGCCTAACCATGAGTTGAACTGGGTTTTTTTTTCAACTGGGCCATTCTGAGTCTTTTCTGCCTCTGAAACACATTTAACTTGACAGTAAGTTGACTTTTTCAGATTTGAACATGTTGGTTTGTCTCACATTGTTTTCCCCTTTTTCCAGTCTCTACTTGATGAACCCAATCCAAACAGTCCAGCAAACAGTCAGGCAGCACAACTTTACCAAGAGAACAAACGTGAATACGAGAAAAGAGTTTCAGCTATTGTCGAACAAAGTTGGAATGATTCGTAACAGCTGCTGTGTTACTCTATCCTTATAATCATTATGTACACTTTAACTCTCAATAGAAAGGCTACCAGAAATTTCAAGTGCCACAGTTCTATGAATTTGCATAAAAACTCATTTGCAAACAAAATTAAGCCCTCCAGTTTAGGGGAAGCTAAAAGCTTGTGTATCTCAATTAACGTCCTTTTTATTGCATGGTATGAACTAAGTTATTGCTACATAAATTTGTAATATATCCTGTTTGTATTTTTTTCCAAGTGTATAATGTTGGTGTGGAGTTTTCATGACAGAATATACACATTTTGTAAATCTGTACTTTTTCAAATATTGAATGCCTTATTTTTGAATTCTTTAGATTTTTAAATTGGAGAAAAGCACTTAAAAAAGTTTTTATATATTAATATTTCATGTAAAACTGTTAAATACATAACTTCAGTGCAAGACCTTCTGCTCTTACTCTTATCTTTTTCCTAGGGCTCATTTTTTTTATCCATGCTGTTGAAACCCTGCACTTCACAAACAGAAAAGTTAATCCATGATGCACCTGTCTTCACGGGATGTCTTTGCTTCTGCACCACAGCTTGACTTGATTGTGTGTGTCCTCAGTTGTATGAGGAAGAGAAGTTTTGGTAGCTGCCAATTACAAATGGGGAAACAGATGTAACTATTTTGCTAAAAGTCCCACCTTAAACCAGCAGCACAGTGGCAAACATAACCTGGGTGACCAGACTTGGTGATAATGTATTCTAATAAGTATTATTTTTCTGAGATACTGTATTTTACCAGCTTGGCAATGTTGCCATCTACATCTGTCCTATATTCACATAGTGATACTGTAATATAATTTTTCAATATCTTGTAATAATTAAAGAGGTTTCCCATTAGTTTCCCTTGGGGGTAGGGAAAAAATTAATCACCAACAGAAGAAAGCATCTCTGCAGATTTAATGGAGTTACTCTTTTAAAGTTTGACTGTCTACCATGTGGTGAAGTCTCATGCCTGTATCACAGAGGCTCCACATATTCTTAAACTGACAGTTTAAAGAACTTTGGCTTTGTTTTCGTAAGTGTTAATGTGGTGGTAATTTCTTGCTGTATTCTGTAAATCTGGCTAGCTGACTACAGTAAAGAATTAAGCCATTTTATTCTTCCAGCATTAAAATCGTAACACCTTTATCATAGTTCCAGCCAGCATTATGTATGTATTAAACCCCTCAAATCTCATACCAAAATACAGCTCAATGGTGCCTAAAAAGCAGTGGAAATTTATTTCACCTAGAAAAGAAGATCTTGTTTATTTGCAACTTGCTTTCCTAAAAATTATTCTAAATGTACTGAAACAAGAATATCAATTTACACCTCACACCTGCTTGTAAAGATGTGTAACTTCTAAGAGCAGCACTCAAATTTAGAAATGGCGCTCAGAGTACTGTCAAACCAGACTTTGTTAGTACCTTGTGGAGTAAAACTACTCTGCCGTGGATAAGAATTAGTGTGCAAAGGCTCAAAAATCAATGCTATGTAATAACTATGCCCTCATTAAGTCAGTTTGCTTTCCTTGAAGCGCTGAATTTGTGTTTAAGAATTTTTCAGTCTACATCTGATTATTAACAAAAACTCCAAAGGATCCAATTTGCTTTTTGCTATGGTGAAGTTACAGTAACACTGGCAAAGTGGTGCCATGTGGCCTAAACCAGCATAATTTTGTTCATAGATATAATATGGAAAAGCTTCCTCCTTCTAAGAATTAATCTAAACTTTGAGGATTTTTTTTTTAAGTTGCCTCCTGTTTCAGTGTTTTTGTTCCTCTGATGTGTGCATGACCTGAGATTTGCTGTTTATTAGCATTCACATTAATTTGATTATTCCTGAACAGTTTGGCCCAGTTACAGATTGCTGGTACTTGGAACATGTTTTTCTGTCTCTGGGATGGAGGCAGTGAATGTGTGAGAAACAAAATTGGAGCAGAAGGGGAGGGGTTTAATTAAGTGATGAGCACTGCAAACTGCCTGTGCTGGGACCCACACTGTGCAGGGACAGGTGTGGCTGAAGGTGTCTAAGAGCATTCCCTGTGGAGGGCAGAACGTGGAGCCTACACTTTGTAAAGTCTGGCTGGAAGATATCCTGCTGTCCCTCAGGCAGAGGCAAGTTGCTGTATCCCAGGCTGTGGTGGGGAGGAGCATTCCCTTGCTCACCAGATTTCCCATGTTAACACTGTGTGATGACTCTGCAGGCTCGATGGGAATGTGAAAATGGTGAGAACCCAGCCTACATGATGACCCGAGGGGAGATGCTGATACAGAGGAACCGGTGTTTCTGCAGGTGGGATGCTGGAGTACCTGGGGGCTGCATGGTGCATCCCCAGGAGCTGTGGGGGGAAGAGGTGACTTCTGTGAGCCCTCCACCAGTACACATTAAAAATTATCACAGAACAGAGGTTAAAATCTGCTAAAACTTGGCTAGAAAAATAGTTCATTACCAGGCAGCAGGAAGCAAGCCAGAGGTGATGGTGTAAAGGACACAATGTCCTGCTCAGCCTGACTGATGCAAACTGTCAGCACTCACTGATGCAGCTCAGGGCCACAGATTCCTTTTGGAGTCTTCACATGCCGGTGTTCAGCATCTCCAGTGGGTTTAGAAGTACTGACTCTTCTGGCCTGTGGGTTCCTGAGTGCTCCCTGCTCCCACCACCCTCCATTTGGGACCATCTGGTCCCTGGGCTGAGCCCTGTCGGCTGCCCCAAAGCTCTGTGTGGGTGCTGAAATAACAGGTCAGGAGTGTGGATAGTGGACAAATAAAAGTTCTTTCCCTCTTTATGCTACAAAGAACAGGAGTCTGATGACAATTAAAGACAAAAAGATGCAAGTGCACTGATGCACAAGAACACTCAGTCACAATAAACTTGATGGCACAGTTACCTTCTTAAATAGTGTACTGGGATGCTTGATTAATTATTGGCAGATGTAATGTACTAAGCTTGCTAGGACAGTGGAATTAATTAAGGAAGGACTGATGGGTTCGCAGTTTTGGGCTCATGTGGCTTTCATTCATTGATATTAAACAGTTCATAATCACTTCTTTTCCATTAGATTCCATATAAAGACTGAAAATTACAGTGGCAGTATCTTTAAATTATTCACCCCAGCATTTTTGTTCTATATATCCATGTCGTTCATCTGATTTTACAGGTGGACAAACAGAGGCATCCAGGTCTGCAGTGTTTTTGTGTCAGTCAGGAAGCCATCAGCCGGGCTGTGGGTGTGAACCATTCCTGGGCATTCCCCAATCTGAGTTTCAGGCACAAGAACACCTTTGCCTTCAGGTTTATCACAGTAACATTATTCATAAGAAACATCAAACACTGCACTGCTCGTGCTGCTTTCTTCAGATCTCAGTTCCCTGAAGATGTCTCATTCAAATGCAGTCCCAAGCTAGAACCATGGGACTTGGATCTTCACAGATGTGATTAACTTCACTAGTGTGAGTTGTCCCATTGGGATTCTTCACCACAGTACAGATAAATGTGTGTAATTGCAGAATCAAGGCCTTAGGCTGTGAGAAGTGAAGAAATCACAGCTTGAGGTACTGTATCTTCAGCTTCTTTGTGGGAGGTTTTGTATTAATAGTCAATTAATTCAATGTGTCAAACAAATAAAGCTTTAAATATTTAGAGAATAGGAGGTGCCTAATAAGAAACTTACAGGAAAAAAGGAAGATTCCCTGATCAGTACAGTGGCATTGAGATATTCAAAATAAAATAGGTAGGATAATGTAGACAGTTAAATACTTCACATTTAACATGTCATGGGTCTGTGAGAACAGGTTTTGATGTATATAAAAATGCACCAGGAGAGGAAGAGCCTTCTCCTCCTGCCAGACTTCCCAACCTGTGGTTTTTTTTGAGCTTTTTACTGTTTGTGGAAGCTGTCCCAGGCAGATACTATGCCTTATTTGTTTGGAGTTGTTTTCTGGAAGAGGAACGGTGTAATCAGCAGGCAGTCTACTGTAATGTGTGAGTTGGCAAGGCAGCTTCTCCACTTCCGCTTTGGATGGGGCTCTGTGGTGAGTGGCTGGTTGGACTGCGAGTGGGAAACAGTGACCAGAGACTCTGGGTGAGTGGGCAGCATTTGTGTGTGAGCAGTGCCAGCTCCAGCACTCTGTTTAATTTGTTGTTTAGGTATTAAAAGAATTACCATTATTATTTTGTTCATCTTTCTAATGGAAGAGCTTCAGCTGAGTACAGAATGTGTGTGTCCTGTGTCGTTATGCCAGCAATGGATCACGGACCCTGCTCAGCACACCTGACTTCCTTAGAAGTGTAAACTGGTATAAACCCTTGGATCCAGCCTTATGGGCCATATGAATACTATGTAGCTAGAACAGTGAATGATTTAGGAGGCATTCTTTTTGTTTCATTAACATTTTTGGGATAAAACCAGTCCAAAACTAAAAGACTAACAAAGAATTATGTCTTATTGCAGGCAAGTGGACAGTTTTGTTGAACATGAATCTTTCCAGTTAATCTCTGGAAATTTCTTAATGATGGTGAAAGAGGTGAGGGGAAAAGGAGCTAAATCTAAAAAAAAATTAAATATATAGAATCAATGAACAAAACCCCTTAACAGGATGCTGCTCTGCTTTTGCTGTGCATTCAAAGAATATGAATCTTTTAGAAAATAATGTCTCTTGGATTATGTGTGTGTGTACATAGGAGAGGGCTTTTTTAGCTATTATAGAAACTTTAGTTAGGTAGTAGTGTTTGAAAAAAATGGGCTTTAGGATTTGAGGAGTTTTTTTGGTTAGCATTGTTACTGCACCTTGCGTTCATCTCACAGCCCAGCCACCATGAGCAGAGAACAAAAAATAGGCAGAACTTTTTAGACTCTGATAATGACTGTAATTAGCATCACAAGCTATGGAAATTGCGATATTCCCTAAAGGTTTCTTGTAATTATCCTCCATTTCTGCACTGAAAATAAAGATTTTTAAGACCGGGTATCTTCTATATTTGGTACTGTCCCACTAATAGTAATGTTCAACCTCTGTGATTGTGTGAATCCATTCTTAATGTTTGTGTCTTAATGTTTGCTGTGGTCTGTGTGAAAGCTGTACCCTGCCAGAAAGCAAACATGCTCCTCTCAAACAGGGGATGTTGTTCAGCATCCAGAATGAAGCCTTTTTCATGATGTGGTCAAAGCATGTAGCGTGGGATTTTCTGAGCTAGTGCAAATGTTACTAGAAGAAAGTTTGTTTTAACATCCCAGTATGTCAGTGTTTCAGTCAGGAGTTCAGTGAGGTCATAAAATAAATTATTTTTGCCCTTAAAGAGGTGCCTAGAGCTGGGTCAAACTACTGTAAGAAGGCAGACTTAGGGTTTGATGGCACTGATAACAGACTTGGCTGTAGAGGCTGTTAGCGGTGAAGGTGGGCAGATGTCCCTGCCCAAGCTTCCACCTGTAGCACAGGCTATTCAGCCGTCAGCCCCTGGAACTGAGAAGATCTTGTGTTTCTTCCCTTGTGTTTCAGTTTGGGTCATTAACTGCCGTGTCTGAAGCATTTCTAAGCTGAATAATTTTGACAGCTGCCAATTTGGTACACATACCATGGGCTGAGCTGGGAGCCACCAAGCTGGGGAGGATTCTGAAGCCTGAGCAGAGGCTCTACCTGGCACAGCAACAACCTCAGGCATAAAGGGGGACCTAAATACGTATTCATCAAGGAACGAGTTGGTCTGAGAAAGGTCACCCCAAGCATCTGAGACCCACAGAGGTTTTTATCCTGGATAAACCTCTGCTTGCAAAAATCGGTGAACACATTCACATTGTTTTCAAAGCCATGCTGAGCTTTGAACTGCTCAGTCTCAGCATTAGATTATGAATTACACTGTTCATTATCATCACTATTTATTCTATAAATAATCTTTATTTATATTTCTGTTTATTTTGAAATTAATTTGGGTATGACTAGAAGATTATGGGTTTAGGAGTTTGTCTAGAATTCTGCCACACAACTGCAATGTCCAGTAAATATAAATATCGTTATTTTATTACTTCATGTTAGTGCTATCATGATGGGACTTGAAGGATTTGATTCTGAAATATGGTACTTCATACAGGCTGAGGCAAATTGTCTTCAATGACTGCCCAAAGTGGCAAGAAGGCAGAAATACTACTCCTCTGAATTAATTATGAACCACACAGCTCTTGCTATTATCTGTTTACGCATTATTAGCCTTGTGATGTGCTGGTGAGAGATTTTCTTTCACTGTCTGGTCCAAACGTACGTTAAGTCCAATTTCATTAAGAAGGCTGCTCGCCTGCCTTGTTGAAAGGGTCATTGTGTTAGTTATTACAGTGTTTTCTTTGTGCTCGCTTCCCCCCAAATTCCAGTAACTATTTTGTTGAAAAGTTTGAAAGTGAACTTTTGATGCCTGTGAAAGCTGCTTCGTTGACTTTATTGACTCCAGAGCCTGAAGTTCTTTATCCACAGAGATCTTTAAAAAGACACTAAAAAGTTTCAGCCAAAGCTTATAGACTTTGGTGCTTATAGTTAAGTATTATAGACCCAATACTGTTTCCATGGAGACCTAAAGGAATTTTTCCATTGAATTAAGTGGCAGCAAAGCATACCCTTTATTAAGTGGGGAAAGGACTGGACTGAAGAACTCTCTTGTTCCCAGTTTTGTTTGCATGCTTCCTCTTCTGTATAAAGAAATAGCAAAATTAAATTTTAGGTATTTTCAGTGAAATTTTAGGTATTTTTATTGTGATTCATCTGCTTCAAGCTTATTGTGTTTGTGGGTAAGGGGGTGTGTTGCTCCAGGGTGATAACCCATGAGGCAAAGGCAGAGCTCTCCTTTCACTCTCTGCTGGTGTCTTTCCCTGCAATCTGGAATGTGAGGAGAGTTTCAGTCTGCCACGTCTGCTTGGGAGAGGTCAGAGGTACAGCTGCTGCTGTTTGCAGGTGGTGTCAGTGCATCTCTCTTGTGGGTTCTGTGCCACCTATTCTTAAGGACACTTTTAATGTCAATTCGTGGAAACACCGAATTGTTAGCACTTAAATTCCAATTATTTACTAATACTCAAAGAAATCCCAGGTAGACTCATATTCAGAAAGAGTTTTCCCATGCTGGAAGTTTGGGATGTTGCTCAAAGGGTTGTTGGAAGCCCCTGATGAGCCCTGCTCCAGCCATGGCTTCAAATGGGGGCTCTGCTGCATACACACGGCCAGATCCTGCAGTTCTGGGGTATAAACTTACCCAAAAAATCAAATTGAGGCCTCAGATTGTACAATATGGTGCTAAAAAGTGTTTTTGGTTGAAGCTGTGTCATTAAATCCTTGGCTACTGAAGTCAACAGATTTATGATTGATTTAACTGGAGTGAGGGTCTTGTCTATAATGAAGTCCATTCATTTTGTCTCACTGAGATTCCTCTTGTTCTTTCTTAGTGCCTTATGACACATTCACTCCATTCTTGCCTCAAACAAAGAGAAATTATACTATCATGATTGCCCTTTAAATATTTTCTATTTGAGGACCCACTGAAAAGGCTCCAGAGGCAAATTCTTGGTTTAGAAGTTTCTATTTATGTCTAGACACGTCTGAATGTTGCTGCACTTTGAATGTCCTGGATTGCTTGCTGCTTTCTTAGTAGAGATGGATGAGTCAAGAGAGAGAGCGCATTATTTTAAATTAACTTGAAATAAGCTTTAATAAGCTCAGGGTTCTACTTGTTGCAACTGGCTCCCTTGATAAAAATACATAACAAAATAAGTGACAGCACAAGGAAAATCCTTATTTATTGGTGTTTTAAAGGAGAGCAGAAACAGGTTCTCAATACATTACATTGGATTCTGTTGGCATATTATTATTTGAATTATTATAGTGTCTCAGACTCCTGGTCACGGCAGGGAGCCTACATGGGCTCTACATAAACAAATCCAGTGCCTTGTCTTTACTCCAAAGGGCTTCCAGCACAGGTGTAAGGCGGGCGATGACAGGGAACAGTCAGGCACAGAAGGGAAGAAAATAACAAAATCATGATTAGTGCCAAGAGAACTACTGGTCTCTTTTTGCTAACCAATTATCAAACATCGTAATAAATCAATAGTTAAGCTTGGCAATTTAGATATTTCATAAAAAATATGCACACCTGAAGTAGAAAGCCAAATTGTCCTCAGTGTGTGTATTTCAGCTCCAAAAGCAGGTTACACAGTACAATTTTCATAGACCAGGTGATCTCCACCTCTGTTTTTCTGCAGTTCTGCATTTCTAAAAGTATTGTAAAGTACCACAGGTTAAATTGCTGTTTGTTTCTGTTCTTTCCTGCAAACTGTATTTGCTTACCAGGCAGGTGAGAGTTATGAGGGTCAATGCAAAGAGCAGCCTGGCTCTCCAGCTGTACTGGTGCACATCCATCTAAAAAAAGATGGATTCACAGCTCTTGCAATTACACCTTCCTTGCTGTTTTGTAGGTATTCATGTCACAGCATTCCTCCGTGGGTTACATTAACAAACACACAGTTCTCTAGGATTTTTATTTTATGAGAAACAGTTTCTGTGGGTCAATCACAAGACTCCTTGTTTCTGAATTTGGTACAGGTAGGGCAGGACTCACTGCAATATTGGTAGGTAAAATGCTGGGCATGTACAGGTACAGACATAGAACAGAGTCATAGAATCATTTAGGTTGGAAAAGACCTTTAAAATCATTGAGTCAAACTGTTAAAATCTCCATATCTGCCCTGGACCCCAACGGCGGAGCTGCACAGACACTGAGTTGGCTCTGAGTTGGCACAGAGCTGGCTCTGGCATCCACACACAGCTTGAATGGAATGTTTGGGCAGCATCTTCAGCGACATTTCATCCTTAAACCTGGCAAAAGAGAGGTCAGATGTATACAGGAGAAGAGTGAAACTCTTTACATCACTTCATGGACCACAAAATGTCATTAAACCTCTGTATATTAATTTATCCAGCTTAATTGTCTCACTGCTCACTACATGCTGAGTTACGTTCATTTTTAAAGGATGAAGCAAATATTTCAAACAAATGATCAAAAGAATATTTTACTCCTTTCACATTCTGAGTATGGAGTCTATGAAACATTTATTCAGGAAATGAAGTATTAGGGCCTGACATATCTCTAGCGTCACTGAGTAAGCAGGTTATCTGGAGATTTCTAGTGCAAACAATCCCGCTTTTTGATGAATACATGAGTAATTGCCATTACAGGGGGTTGAAAGCAAGATTAGATTGAAGTTACAGTCATTTCAGCAAATTAATTCAAAAATTAATTTCTGAAAATTAAGTCGATTAAAATGAGAAATATCTTTCTTCATCTGTGCATTTCTTAAGCAAAGAATAACAGAATTTTGCTTTAGAGTGTAAATAATATTTTTGTTTGAGCAGGGGGCTGGATGTAAGGGAAAGAGATTGATGCCTGATATCTTAGGGAATTCTGCAGGAGGATCTGTGAAATGCTGCAGTTCTACATGGCCATAGCTTATGTTTGTCCTTGATTTTGTGTATGACATTCATCTAGGATTTTGACACTTTATTTTCACTCAGTGTTGTCAAAATGATGCAGACCCTCTCTGTTAACTCAAGTGTTTAGGAGCTCTGAGACCTTAAATTGTAATTACATTGCTTCAAATGTCAGGTTCTTCAACATCATATCACTGCTGGTGATAGAAACCTAAGCAGCTTAGGTGATATAAACCTCAGGAGCTTAATAGCTTCACGATGCCATATAATGTATGGGGAATCTCCCTGTGCAGGGAATCTGATAGGGAAGATCTGAGTCACGGTGACAGCTTCAACAAGCAGGCAGGAGGGGAAGGCAGAGAGGGTGTGATGAGCTCAGAGGAGGTGAGCTGATAATTTGCTATTTATAGATGCATGAAGAGGCTCAGAGACAGGAACTCCAGGCAGGGCCACTCTTCGCTTTGCTACAAAAATGATTCCTCGTCAGAGCTGCAAGCAAAACACAATTTGTAGCTGGCAGAGTCTCAGGGTGCCCTTGTACGAACACATAGGCATGCCACAGCAGCAGCTTTTGATGAAAGCCTGAAATACAGCACGTTTTAGCAATTCAGTGCTGAATTTTATCTTTCTGTTCCTTGGTGTGTTTTGTTTTTACAGGGAATGAATGAAATGATGCTGTGTATCCTCTACACCAAGAGCAGCCTCCTCTCATTATTTTAAACTGAAGGAGGGCCAATTTAGATTAGATATAAAGAAGTTGTTTTTTACAATGAGGGTGGTAAAACACTAGCACAGGTTGCCCATTGAAACATTCAAGGCCAGGTTGGACAGGGCTCTGAGCAACCTGATGTCATTGATGTCCCTGCTCATTGCAGGGGGTTTGGACTGGATGACCTTTAACAGGTGTTTTTCAACTCAAACTGTTCTATGATTGTGATAGGGTACGATTCAGGAATTAATTATTCTGCTTCATTTATGGGAAGACTCTCTTCTCAGCCAATTCTGGAAACTAGAGTTAGAGTATTTAAATCCAGTAACCTTCTCTTCAGAGGAGACATTGATGATTACAAAATCCAGTTATATCTAACATCCCCATCACCTTCAATCAAAACCAAAGAGATTGTGTTTGTTTCAGTTATTTGGTAAAAGGGTGTCATGTTTTAGTGATTTCCTAAAAAAAAAAAAAAAAGGGCAGACTGAGCTCAGAGTTCCAGCTAGAAGCCTCACAATCATTGCTTGGGACTGTAGCTGTAGCTGTGGCACTTTGTCAGACCATTCGTGTCTTGGACAGGGCTAAAGAGTAGTTTGGGCTATTTTCAGGCTGTGGTTTGGCCATGCCCCCTCTGATCCAGGGAGGGGAAGGCTTTAATACTAAAGGTGACAGCCACCCTGTCCTAGCTATTCCCAGTTCCAGAGAGGCGTCCAGCACCTTCAGTCCAGTCAGGGAGACACCCCCTTTTTTCTTGAGAAAGGAAAACATTCAATTAGATGAAGCTATAAACCAACAGACATGATAATCCTACAAGTACGTTGGAAGTTTCGTCATAAAGTATTTTCTCAATACTCATAGAATCATAAAATGATTTGGTTTGGCAGGGCTCTTAAAGATCATCTCATTGCAATCCCCCTGCCGTGGGCAGGGACACCTTCCTCTAGACCAGGTTGCTCCAAACCCCATCCAACCTGGTTTTGAGCACTCCCAGGGGTGGGGCAGCCACAGCTTCTTTGGGCAACCTGTGCCAGGGCCTCCCCACCCTCACAGGGAGGAACTGCTTCCTAACATCTAATCTAAATCTCTCCTCTTCCAGTTTAAAACTGTTCCCCCTTGTTCTGTCACTGTTGGCCAGTATAAAAAATCCCTCTCCTTCCTTTTTATAACCTCCTTTTAGGTACTGGAAGGTGCTGTAAGGTCTCCCTGGAGCCTTCTCTTCTCCAGGCTGAACAACTCCAACTCTTTCAACCTGTCTTCATAGGAGAGGTGCTCCAGCCCTCAGAGAATCTTCATGGCCCTCCTTTGGACCTGCTCTAATCAGATATTTTCTGCCTTTCTGGTTGCAAGAGAAAAACGCTTCTTTTTTTGCCCCCTAAGTGTCTGAATGTATTTCTGCTTCTGCTCTGGCTTAGACCCAGCCAAGTCCAGGATCAATGTCGTGCCTGTTTCACAGATGCTGAATCAAGTGCTTAGGGCCCAGCTCAGAGCCTGCACACTGTTAAATCCCAATGTGCTCAATGAGCGTGGAAGGAGCTCATCATCTTGGCAGATCAGGCAGATATTGAAGCCAGTGAAACCCATGTCACGTGCTTATAAAGGTCAGCCCCATATTTACAAAAGCCCATCAGAGTTGAATTGTGCCATGATTGAGATTATAGTGGAAGCAAGACCTGGCTGTGCTGATGTTGACATAATTTCCTGAGAAGATAAAATTCAAGCATTTATTTCTGACGGTTTTGCACAGCGCAGAGCTCGCAGCCTGATTTGTATTCAGCTGCTGCATATTAAGGCTGGTCATTGCTCTTGTAAATGGTAGAGAGGAAGAATTGCTATACAGAGAAATATTTCCTCTGTTTTAGGGTAGATTTTAGCTGTAGCCCTCTGACTCCTGATAACCAAAGCCAGAATGATATGTCTGGCATTCTCTGCCCGACACTCCAGGTTATTTATTCTGTGATGTGCAGGAAGGAAGGAGACGTGTGCAATCTCCATTCTTGTTACCAGGAATTGTGCACTTAATTCTCTGTACTGAAAATGAACTAGTAAGATGTGTTCTGCATCAGCAAAAAGGCTCCCTTATTCAGCTGGAATGAGAACATGAACACTTTAACTTGAGAGTAAAGAAAATCACTGTAAACGATTTCTTTAAACAGAATCTGTTGGGTTTTGCCTTCAGTTTTTGCTGAGAGTGAAGATTCTGCAGAGTTTTTTCTCCTTTTTCATACCCAATTGCTAACCTTGCTGTTGCATGTGTTTCTGCTGCTTCTAGCACTTTTCATTCTGATGGCAGTTTTTCATCTCTTCACTAGCTTATGGCTAAAACAGTCCTTGTAGAAGGAATTTCAGTTACTCACTCTCCAGAATAATTATTTCCATTTGTTCCCGCCCTGGTCCTGGGCCAAAGGGCTTTCTTGTGTCTTGCCTTGATGAATCTGTCCTCCCAGTTCCTCTGCTTTGTACAAATGTCTTTTCTGCAGGTGTTAACACCAGGTGACAGCACATCCCTGAGGTGTATTTTAAGTCATTCTTAGCTAATATGTGGCCTGTACATATTAGGACTTATTACTAGGACTGGAATTTCCCAGCTGGTTACTCAATTAATAAAAATGCATCAGCATACACATGCATAATTATGGAAATGTGTATAATTCTGTGACTTATTCAGTCTGAAAACTTTGCAGAACGCTTCCCAGACGGGCTGTGAAGTACCACTAATCACAGCGCAGACTCCAAACACACACAGGGAATGGAGTGGGTTTTCCTCACACTGTTACTCAACAAGTCCCTAAAATAACCAGGGAAACACATTCAAATTGGGATCTCCTCACCCACTGTTCTTTGTGTTAGCCACTACACCGAGGTGTTGTTTCTGTAGCAAAAGATAGAATAGAAAATTGTAACTCAGAGTTTTTTCCTGAAGCAAAGTCATGCGTATACTGTATGATTGTCTAACAGCACTGACCTACAGTATCTGGAGCTTTTAAAATTACATTTATTGATGAATCTGAGGGATCTGAAGCAGATAGGTATCAACTAATGAAAAAATCACTAAAATTAGACAAAGAGTAGCTTCTTATCTGCCCCTTCCATCGAACTGCTGAACACTGTTCTCTACAATCTTTTTTCCCATTGAGGTGTGTAGGGTGAAGGTAAAACCACTGCATTTCTGTAAAGGCAGATGTTGGGGCAGAGCATGAGCACCTCGACACTAACCAAACAGCCATGTACCAGGGAAAGGACCAACATCTGGAGCACAGGACAAGGCACTGCAGGGATGGCAGAGAATCGCTCTGGAGATGGAGCTCCCTGTGCTGGCACCTCGCTGTGCTGTCCTCAGCCACATAGCTCAGAGATCATCTGTAGGAGAAAGCCACCTGCTACAACTAATCTCTAAATTTCAATCAATACAAGTTAATATCAATTTTTCCTAGTTTGGTTGGGACCATATTTGACTAACCCATAATAAGCCACTTTATATGGAGATCAGTGTCGGCGCAGTTCTTGCTCCAGTCGAACTGTATCAGTTTATGGATTCACGTTAAGTTCTGCAGCAATACAACTTTCTTCTGTAGCAAAGCCCTTGGAGAGTCATCAGCTTCCTATGGCATCAAGGCATGGAAATATAAAGTGAAGGCTTAGAACATTTCAGCTGTATCAAAGTTATGAATTCTGCCTGAATTCATAAGGCTGCTGTATTATTTAATGCCTCGCTGTATAAAGACTCAGAGCTTTGTTTCAAAATTTATGTTGTCTGCTTCTGGTCTGCGCTTAAAGAGTTTTGAGAGGAGCAACCCAGTGTCACTTACTGCAATATCTGCTGGAGGGAGGTGAGGATGCTGACCTGGGCAGAAGGCAGAGGAAATCTGGGCTCTGCAAGTGACTGACAGCAGTGGAAAAGCCCTGGCAGAAAGGAGTAAAGGCAGATGTGTACTTAAGGGCTGTGACGAGGGGACATATCTGGTGATGGGAGGAGTGGTTACAAACACATTGTGGGCAGGAATCATGAAGCAGCCCATGCCCAGGGAGGCCAAGAGGCAAATGACAAAATTAAAGCAGAAGCCAAGTGATGATGTGGGTTCTGAAGGGCTCAGAATTGCCTGGAGATGCTGAATATGCCACTTCAATCTGTGTGCACACTCAGCCTGTGGGTGAGTAAATGCCTCGTGATCCCTTCCGCAGTCCTTCAAGAGCCCTGTGCGCAGCGCGCCCACTCGGGCTTTATTCCTCAAGGGTTAAACTAGAAACAGAAGTACCCTTGACTCAGAGCTCAAGTGAGTGTGGTGTTGAGTATCCAGCAGTCTTATAGCAGCTGGAATGTGGAGGCTTATTCCTGAGCAGTAATACCCATGCACAGAAACCGTGTCTGCAGAGACCCATTTACAGCAGCTCCCACATTTATGTTGGTCCTAAGCCCTCCAGTGTTGATCAGCGGGGTTCTGAGTGTACTAACCTGCATAAAAGGAAAAGTGCTCTTTAAATACTAAATAATGTAGCCATTTAGAGTTTCATCGCTATGAGGATTTTCTGCTTCCTGGGAGCAATGTCTTGGCACTTGTGGACTGTAGAGCTGCTTGAAGAATGAACCATGATGGATGAGCACACACAAATAAAATACTGACCCCAGTTCAGAGCTTCTAAATTCTATCAAAATCCCTCTTGGCTGGTGTTTCACGCTGTTCAGGTTTTGCTGACAATAAGCACAGGGACCAGAGCAGACACTTCACACTTTATGAGAAGTAAGAAGAAAGACTTCGCCCTTTATGAGAAGTAACCATGTGAAGTCAGAACATTCCAAGAGCAGAGGCCTCCTTTGGCCATTTCCAACCAATTAACATTGCATAAGTCAGTGCAGGCATCCTGGGTAGGAGATCTTCCTGGGATGCAGGAGCTGGAACACTGACCTCCACACCCATCAGGAGCCAGGGCTGCCCACAGCCTCAGAGCTCACTTTATATCTGGCCTCAATAAGACACTAATACAGAGGTATCCATAAGAGCTGCCTTTCAGGTTATATTAGTGAAAGGATGGTTTTCCCTTACCCTCCAGTGTCGCTGTGTCGCTGTGTCCCGCAGCAAGAGAGAGAGAAGTCCAGCAGGCAGGAATGGTGCAGCAAAAAGGGATTTATTAATTTATTTTACAGCTCTTTTATAGACGTTTTACTTCATAGCCTAATTGGTCAAGAGATCAGCCACCCCGCCTGGGGTGATTGGCTGAAACCCTAAGACACCGTTATAAAAATATTTTTCTACTATATGGAAAACAATTGCAGGTGTTCTTAGTTTACAACAACACTACTGATAGCTTCTGTGAGAGGGAAGAGTTTCACACGGGACGAGAGAGAAGCAGAAAAAGTTCTTGCTACTGCATGTCTGCATCCACACTCCAGGTTTTACAGTGCGGATTTACACACCTAGGCTGGAGAACAGCAGGTTGTGTGACCCTGTTCACCAACACATCCACACACATGGGCCAGTTTTGGGCTGCCTTGAGGCTTTCTTTTGTCTTTGGTCTGGTGACTCTGTCCTGCAAAGGAAGCGTATTTAGGGAGGTATGTTTATAGTAGCAGCCTTTTCATCATGTTCACTTTCCCCTGTACAGAATATTTCACTGCTACTGCTGGAATGATTCTCCAGTGGTTCACATTACTAATTATTGAGCACCCATTACAATTAAAGTACTCTCTTCTTTGCAACCCTGGGGAAAATTTTTAGAGTATTAAGATTTATTTCCTTTTTTCAAAAACCAGTGCAAAACTGAACTTCTTGTGTTGCCCCTGCATTTCACACTGCAAGTCAAGCATGCAAAAATCTGGTGAAATAAACCCTGGAGACCAGGTTTTAAATAGCCCTTTCACCATCCAGAATTCTCTTCTGCTGAAAGTGGTTGCCCAAACTCAGCACATAAGGTTTAATAATAATTAATTACTGTAAGCCAGATAATGAAAAAAGTGGTATGGACAGACTCCATGTACACATACTAGTTGAAAGCACTAAATTTGTTTTCTTCTGGTGCAATCCATCAGTAATCAAATTTCCACTACCCAGTGGTGGGTGTGAACGGTCAAGAAAAATACTTAGTCAACAGAATTCCAATTAGAGATCTGTGAGTATACTGCTTTAAATATGGCAAAGTAAGGAGATATTTTCCCAAGAGGATGATCCTCTGATGAGTAAGCGTGGTTCTCAGTATTTCACTGTAGCGAGTATTCAGCAGGAACAAGATCAGTGAAACAATCATCTCTCAAGTGCCTCTGAAGAGAGAAGTGGTTTCCTTTGTAAATGAGTCAGTCCTGCTCTGAAATTGTTCTATAAAACATGGAGAAGCTTAAAAGTATGCTGAGACTGTATCCCAGACATGACTTTTCATGCTGTATTTACAGCACGATACTATTTCTTCCATTTCTTCTGGTTTGGAGGTACTGCTCATCTTTGGATGGTTGGTTGTGCTAGGTAAAGGATGCTATGAGAAGCTACAGAGCATAATCATTCCTTGGGAAAACGTGAGCAGCCATCCTTGCAGCTGGAGAAGAGGCAGGGTTCTGTTTGATCCCAAAGATGAGGATGTCAGGAGAGGGGAGTACCTCTGACTTCACTACAATCTTCATGCCTTTCACAATCATGTAACTTTTAAGGGGTTTGCCTCAGAACTGTATGTCTCAGCTACATCACACATGAGTTTGAGACATAATTAATATTAATAAAGCACATTATGTAAAATTAGCCACAGACAGGAGATTCTTTAAAAGGTGAAATCATAACAGTCATGATAGAGTGTCTGTGTTGCTGGGAAACTGAGAGCTGTCCTGGGCTGCTCCTCAGTACTTGCCTTTCATTACAGATCTTTCCCCCCTACTTGTGGAAAAGGAGTTTTAAAGGAGAGAAATGAAGATGACTACAAAGAAAAGTCTTCCTCTGAGCTTTGGTATTTTTTGCAGTTAGGTCTCAGGTCTGGCAGGTAAAAGACATGGAGATTCCTTAGCACTGGTGCCCTGCAAGGAGAAACAGCAGGAGAACAGGCAGTTGTTGGGCACGATGCTTGTTTGTTTGGGAATATTTTGGGGGAATTCTCATTACTCATTTTTCCATTTTGTCTTCAGAAATTTTGGGGTTGGTTCCCAATCAGGTGCTGTATCTGCAAACCCCTCCATTTCTCAGCCATTGACCTGTGAACACATCCTTCAGCCACTCCAACATCTGCAGATCTGCCACGAGCATTTAGCTGCAGCCTTCAAATAAAGCAGCTACACACTCTTGAAAAACCTGCAGCAAAAGTACATAAACTTAAAAATAATCACACAAATGGCGTATTCAGCTAATCAGGAGTTCCAATTGTCTCGGCATTTCTGTGCACAAATCAGTTGTATCTCAGAGGCTGAAGCAGGGAGTCACCACTGGAGCCTGATTACATATTTTAAGTGCTGCCTGATTAAATTAAACTTGGTGCTGTTTATGGCTGATTTTGAGCAAATGGGAAAAATCAGAGATGCGACCCAGACACTTTAGGCTGATCCAGATTTTGAGAATGAAAAATTCAGGACTCAGACCTAGATCCAAGTTTTATCCTTAGGCCCCTGTCTTTAGAGTGGACTCATTAAAAATCTTGCAAGGAAAGTCTCTGGGCTATTCCCCTGTAGTAAAGTTACATTTTCTTAGAAATAAGTGACTTAATTCTTAAGTACTCTGAAAGGCTTGTGTCCTCAGCACTGAGTTCACCATAACAAAGTGCTAAACCACTGAGTGGTTTACTTAGACACAGAAATAGGCATCAGAAGGTATTTCATCAGTTTCTACAGTACAATCCAACCTTTACAGGTTGGCACACCTATTCTCTTTCAGCCTTTTGATTTACTGCATAGTACCAAAATCATACATATTTATAGCTTGCAGAATTTGATAAATTCTCCAGATGTGGCTTCCTTTAGTTATGCTGAGTGGAGATCAAAGCCTTTGATCTTTAGCTTGACTGAAACCTGCTTCTAATGTAAGTCTAGAAAATGATGCAGTGAGGGGAACTGGCCACTCTCAACTTGCCCCAGAAGCATCTCAAACAAAACGTATGGGAAGAAACTTTGTGAAGGATATTTCTATACACACCATTGACTCTCGACTCCTGAAAGTACAAGGCAGTTTTCAATGAACCTTTTAACAACATATTTAAATAGATTGATTTTCTGTTCTAACTCAGAAATGATTTAAGACTTATCAGTGCATGCATATCCTCTATGATACACAGAACTGGCAGGAAATGTCATCATGAGCTAGTTCATAGCCTAAATTAAGGCCATTTCCATTGCTCCAGATGTGTAAAGCAGACTTATGGTCGAGTTCCTGGTATAGTGAACTCCCTGATGCATCCTAGGCTCAGCACTGCCAGCTCAATGATATCTTCTTCATGACCCTTGGAAAAAATGATGAATAGCCAGGGAATTGCAAATTCAGACTGAATTCCGGTAACATGAACACTTTATACAAGTCTTAGCCAGTTAGGCAGATAGCACAGTCTGAAAACCCTTATCTGGTACCACAGGCTCTTCTAGCAACCCCAGCTGCAGAGCAATGCAAAGTACTGTGTGGCCATTTCTGCCTGTCTCTGCAGCTTTATAAGCTGCACAGCAAGGCCATAAACTCTCAGCTCTTTGGGAGATACTGCCAAGAGAGTTCTGACTCCCATGGCCAAGACTTTCATGAGCTGTTTGCTATAAAAGAAGCTGGTAACAAAACAAAACACACAGAAAATAAACCCCAACCAACCAACTACAACCAAGAAAACCCACTCAAAAACCTTACATTCAAACTTCAGTAAAATCAGAGAATGGACAGATTTTCATTGGAGAGAAAAGGCAGAAATGTACTATCCTAGAGAGAGCACAAGAAATGCAATTTATTTACTAAATCATAAATTCTTTATTAACATCAGAAGAAAGAATTATAATTTTAAGATTACTGAAAATTATCATAAAGGAATTGCTCAAATATATAAGGGAAAATTCAAATTAAAAAGGTAGAAAACCAAATGCATCCAGCAAGAGACATCAGAGACAACAAGAAGTAGTCCTTAAGCCCATTAATAATGTGAGGAAGAGGAAATGAAAGGTTTGCCCTACTGAGGGGTTTGGACTAAATGATCCTTAAGGTCCATTCCAACCCCTTAACATTCTGTGATTCTATGCTTCTATGATTCTATGAATTAATGTCTATTTCACCAATATTCAGTAAAAAATAGTGAATAAGAGTTTACAAAAGTAATACCAAGAAAAAGAAATATTTCAGCACAGATTAGGGTAAAATCAGGTTAAAGAATATTTTTTAGATAAGTTAGAGATTTTGAAATTAGCTGGGGCTGACAATCTTGCAGTCCTTGAAAAACTGTAATCTCAGAACTATTAATGGTATCTCTGAGTTCACGGATGGGCTGTGGTGATACCAGAAGACTGATGTATTGGCTATCTTTAAAAGGTGGGAGAGGAGAGAGAAAAAAGAACAGGAGAATTGTACAACAGTCAGTTTACCCTCAAAATCCAGAAAAATGCTGGAGCAAATATACACATGCCTGGAAAATAAGATGAGCGACATCCGATACAGATTTGCCAAAAACAAATCATGTCACAGTGCTCTAATTTAATTTTAAAAAGTAAAAGGCCATGGGGATAGAAGAAAAAGTGGAGATATCAAATATATTGACTGCAGTAAGGCTTTTGGCTTTTGACACACTGATGGTGTTCTGCTTTTTGTCCCTTGCAGAATTTCCCTTTCTTATATAATTTCTTTAAAAATAATCTAGAGGAAAATGAAAATCTAATATTAAGCAATTTAAAAGACCCTTTTAAGTTTAATGATTCAATATAATGTATAAAACAGAGGATAAACATTAGAATTTGTGAAGGGTGCCGGGACAAACTTCCCACACCTCTCAAGAACTCTTAGGGGGGCTCACACCCTTCTTAGGTGACAAGGTGTTTGTGTCTGTGCCATCCATGAACACAAGGAAAGATGTGAGGAATGAGATGTCTTTCCACTGCAAGGCTTGCTTAGGAAAGGAGACACAGCCACCCTCTTTTCCCTATTTTTCTGGTGTGGGTGTTTGGTTGTTGGGTTTTTTTGTTTGGTTGGTTGGTTTTTGTTTTGGTTTTTTGTTTGTTTGGGGGTTTTGTTACTTTTTTTCTTTTTTTTCTTTTTGCAATTTTATCTCCCTATATATTTTTATGGCATCACCCTCCATCCCACTCCACCTGTCTGTCCTCATCCCTCTTGGCCTGCAGCTCCGGAGCACACAGCCGCCTCATCATTACCTTTATCTGTAATGAAAAAATTTTACAGTCTCAAAAAGCCTGTCTTGGTTTGAAAGACAGGTGTCTACTAAGGAAGGCAGGAGCCTCTCTTGGAATGGAAAATGTAACCCCCTTCCCTCCGAATTATTATAATTTTGAAATTAAGGGGCTTTCAGGCAAAGATATANGGGCTTGGGGTCCCGGGGCCCCCTGAGGCACCCGAGCAGATGGTGAAAGGGTCCCTCTTTTAGTGAGGTAGAGTGTTAAATAAGGTCCCAGTGCAAAAGGCCGCTCCAGCAAGCAAGCTCCACTCGCGGCGGAAGGAAGGCAGCAGAAGGCAGGACCCCGCAGCGACGATGATGAGTTCTCCCCACAGCGACTGCAGCCCCTCCGTCGCCTCTGAACGCTGGGGGATCAAAGAGACCTAGGCACTGTACCCAACCCCTTTTTCTCAGTTCAAATCTCAGGCATCTCTGCCCCCACTTGAGAAAAACCCCTAGGTAAAAGAGGACAGCTGGACCCTTCCCCCTGTGGCTGGATCTTTTGTCTCTCTTAAGCACCCAGCAATTGTCCCTTAGCATGGGGAAAAATTCTTTAAGATGAAAAGAAAGGAACACAAAACAAACCAAAAAAAAAACCCTCCTAAAACCCCAACAAAGCCCCAAACCCATATGGCTCAACATCTGATTTGTTTCAAGTCACTTAAGTCAGAAATAGAAAACCCTCCCTTGTGCATATGCCTAGGAGTCAGGGTGTGGATTTCTCAAAAAAACGTCTCCTGTCTGCGTTTGAAGGGAGCAGCTTTGCCTTTGATGTAGTCATAAGTGAGGAGCTGGCCTTGTCTCCCAGTGTGCTTCCTTCACAGATACCTTGACTGTTGGGCATTATTTACAGTTCATATAGAAAACTAGAAGCAGAGTCTTAAAATACATTGCTAACCCTGCCCAGGCTGGATTTAGTAACATCTGAAGTATGGTATAGATGCAAGTATGGGTAATGTCACATACAGGTCACATATTCTGACATACTGTCACATATTCTTCACTTTTAAGGAGAGTGGATGTTCTCACTGAGACAGGCTGCAGGCTAAGGTGTGGGCAATAACATCAATGTTAATTAAATTAACTAGACATTAGTTAGACTGAGCAGCTGGGTCCTGAGCAGCTGGGGACACCCCGCACCCTCTGCCCGGGAGCCGATTTAAGCTCAACCCAGGACCCTCATTCTCTCCCTGAGCTCTGTCAGGGAGGTGCTGGGCTCCAGCTCAGCCACAGCCTGTGTTGGCTGTACACACCTTCCCTCAGGCTCACCTCTATGGACCTTCTGCCATGACGGACCTGCTTGGGAATTGCTGGATGGTGTCTGATCTGGATTACCTTCACTGGATCTCACCTTGACCTGTGGCATGTCCTTTGAGCTGCCCCATCTCCATGAACTTGCCTGATGATGGGGACTCTTGGTTGAGCCTGGCTGTGACCTGTGGGTCTGCTCTGCTCCTCTTGCTCAGATACTGAGGGCTTTGCAGAGCGTGTTACCAGGATGGGCTCCTGCCTTCCATCCCTCTAAGCATTTTTAAACCTTAAATCTCTTAGTTTAAAATTAAGTTTGGTAAAATGACTCGTGGCAGAGGCTGAAGAACTCAGTAAAACATCAGACTCTTGCCCAGGACTACAGGTCTTGTGCTGGGGAGATGGTGTTATCCAGGGCCACCTTCTAGCTGGTAAATGAAAATTTTATTTTTGGAGTAGGTGGATTAGGTTTACTACTGCAGTGTTGGGTGTGACATGCCCTTTTTTGGGTGCAGGAGGGCAGTGGGATGTTCAAAGGGATGTGGAGTGTTCAGATGTGCCCACACACTCCAGCTGACACAGGACCACCACATGCTCCCAGAGTCCTGTATTACTGAGATATTATGAATTTTAAAAAAGATAAAAATTATAGGTAATATGAATGGTTAAAAACACAGGTACTGTGTGTCCATGTTGTCAGTCTGGAAGATGTTGCCTGACCCCCTGGCATCCCACCCAAAACTGAAACCCAGGGATGTTGGTATTACCAGGAAGGGAGGCAGTCAGTAACATCTGTGAAGCAGTCTTCGAATGTCTGACATTTTCCTAAAGAAGGCTACATGATATGGAACTGATGCATTTTATTCTGCTGTATAACTGAACTGATCACTCCAAATAACTGAAGGTTTATCCCAGATTGAAGGTGAATCTAAATTCTGACAGTTACTGCCACCCACGGCTTGCTTTTATACTTTCAACCATTTCTGCTGCCTTTGCTCCCCTCCCAAGTCAAGGATTTCTCTGTGAGCACTGCAGACCTGCACTGCTGTCTTGTGGTTAGTCAGTCAAGTATCGGTCCCATCTTTCTGCACCTGGTACACACCCAGTATTTTGTCTGGATTAATCACTAGCTGCAAGTTACAGTCTCCTGCATCCTAACGTTGGCACTGAGCTCTGTCGGGGCGGAAAAAAACTCTTTTCTGATTATTACTAAATTATCTATCCGAAGCTGAAGAGTGTGTTGTAGCTGAAATACTGATAAAAGCACTAAATGTGGAGCTTGCTAATACGAAGCTATAGCAGCAATTTAGCTTGTTATCAGGCAGTAAATAAGACTTACCTGCTATTCTTTGATCAACCTTTTTTCTGTTACGAACTGCATGTGTTGACAAATTATGTCACCAAAAAGAAATCCAAGTCTTTGATGAAATAACAGGAAACATGCATGTGCTGGAAGTTTAAAAAATACATTTAAATAAACTGCTTTAGGATTTTTGATAGTGAGAGTCTTGCTTAAGGTGCATGAGGAAGGGCTGGGCTGGACATGGCGGGGCAGGAGAAGCTGGAGTGGCCTCAAAGTCACCCTGAACCCCACAGAGGTTTCAAGGAGTGTTTCCAGAACACTGGAACTGCAGGAACGAGATGTGACTGATTCTGCTTTGGGTTTGTAACAATAAACTGGCAGTTTCTGTAAATGGGTGGAAATGGATGCTTCTTTAGAAGAGAGGTGCCTCGAAGACAGCAGCATAGTGCAGTACCTCGTTGTGATAAGCAGCTCTTAAATGGTGAGAATTGGATCCATAGCTCCGACATGGTGAAACTTTATTATTATTATTAGAATGCTAACAGTGGTGCTTGAAGAGTCCAGTGGAGCTTAGACATGACTCTTGGTCAAATTCCAGCTTTCTGAACCGTTTCCCAGAATATTAGACAGAACTGAAACCAATATGTTTCCACGGCTGCTTCTTGAGAAACACGGCCAGAGAGCCAAGTGAAACAAGATACCACAACAAGGGAGAAGTGTGAAGTTGGAAAGCACAGATTTGGACCTGAACTCCCCCAGGGTTTGGAGGCTTTCAGATCCAAATTCTTAATTTGCTCCATCTCAGAATGTGGGGCTGGCCCTTGCATCCTCCCTGCCTTGAATTCTTCCCAAGAGCCAGAGAGAGGCTGGGACTCTGAGGTCGTTTTTTTCTGCTGTAACTGAACTCTGCACTCAAAATCTCTAAAAGCTTGTTCTTTCCTCACTATAGGCATGTGATTGAGATTGGCTTCTGTTAAGTGTGTAAGGTCTGAGACTGTACCATGCTGGGGTCCAGCTGGCTCCTTACCCTGTCTCAGAGGCTGCAGAGGATGATCCAGGAGATGTGGTGGTGGGCATATGCACAAAAGCCTGTTACCCAGGTTTTTTTTTCTCCTCCAAATATGTTAGTCTAATACTTATGGGGATTGGCTCAAGACCTTTTCCCAGGCTGTGGATCTGGATATACAGATATATTTACCCACCTAGGACTTGGGGCTCTCCTTGGTTGTTGCTGATTTATGAATATCCAGGATCTCTACCAGCAGATCTAACAGCATACTTCATCAGTTTTGAGTTCCCCTCTTCACCTTAATGAACATTAATTGACCACTAGATTAGATACTAGGAAGAAATTCTTACCTATGAGGGTGGTGAGGTGCTGGAACAGACTTCCCAGAGAAGCTGTGGCTGTCCCATCCCTGGAAATGTTCAAGGCCACACTGGAGCAACCTGGTCTAGAAGAAAGTGTGGTGGGGGGTTGTTATGAGATGGGCTTTAAGGGTCCTTCTAGCCTAAACCATTCAATCATGATTAATTAAACAATATTACAGTTAAATTATCCTTTATGTAGTAATATATTCAAATTAATAAGAATTAAGGCCAGAGGAATTAAATAGGAATCTCTCACATATTTTTCCAGTGGCTCCATCACTCACTGATCTGAGTTCTCATCCCCTTCTACTGAACATTTCCCATGTGAATGGGAGCTACTCTGCCAGGGTAGCACTTCAAACTGACCTTGTCCAGCACATTTTAACCATGGATGCTCTAGAAGTAAATTCATTTCTCCTTCCCCACTGACTGGCACATGCAGGATGGTCAGGCAAACCCTGCAATTAACAGGGAGAGACTTACAATTCAGCTTAATCTCTCTCACATATATTGCTCAATAAATACATTTGATTGCAGCTTTGATGGAGCTGCTGGAGCTCCAGAGGGCTCATGAAATCAGTGTGTTCAGTCAATTTTTAACCTGCAGAAGCACCCAGTGGAAGGTGTAGGTCCATTTGTTGGGAAAACAGCTGAATTGGAGAAATGAAACATTTCACCAGGAACAAATATTGTTTGACAAGGTCGGGGGTAGCAAAATACCTTTCACGGTATTTTTTTGCCTGAGGCACCTCCCTTTTGCTGCCAGTATAATATACAGGCGAGATGATGGTAATAGTGGTGATACAGGATTATTGACAGATTTCCCCTCTTCTTTGCCTCTCATCACAGCCACCAGCACAGTATGGGGAAAAAACCCTCAATGGGAAGCTCCTCTGCTGCCTTTTTGCTAAATTAACCTGCACTGGGGTGATTGCCATGGAGGAGGAAGGGGATTAGCCCTCCAAAATCCTTCTGATCCTCAGTTCTGCAGGTGTCTCAAGATTCCTCTAGAGACATTTTTCACTTGCAGTAAGTGGAGAGGGGTCCATGGGCTCCTTCCAAAGGTGTGGGAAGGGTTACTAAGGAAAGCCAATCTACTGCAGCCCCTTTGGGGAAATACTGGGGGCTTCTAAGCTGGAGAGGCTGCTGACCACCACCTCAGAGGTACAACCAGGTGGAGCTGTACCCCTGTCTGAGCCTGCTTACTCATGCCTCCCAGCCCGGGGTTGTGCTGCACAGATTTGCCAGCTGTGGCTGCCCACAGAAACAGGCTCTTTAACCTAAAGAGAGGTTTGTGATTCCAGACAAGCCTTGCTGCACCACCTATGCAGGGCAGGTCTTTCTCCTCCCCTCTCCTTAGAATTCACCCATTTGTTTTGTCTTCATCTGCTGGATCTGGCAGGAGAGTCTCTGTAAGTCCGAGCGAGGAGTAGGAGGTCACAGGAGTGACTTGTGCAGGAGTTGAGCACCTTTTTAATTTAGGAAAGGGCTAGACCTACTGTGGGAAGCCTGGGATGGATTTCTTCTAAAGCTTTTTTGTACAATTTGGGTGATGTGAAGAGGACTCGACATAACCTGACTTCATGGGAAAGCCAAGAGACCAGCGCAACAGTGGTAAAATGTCTGTGGTCTCCAAATCTGCCCTAATTTGAACTTGAAAGTGAACTCCAAAGCCCTGCTGCTTACTTTTGAAACTACAACCTTTTCCTTG
>VYZQ01023785.1:0-18154 GCA_013400655.1 Mystacornis crossleyi | reverse complement strand
CCATTCTGGGATTCTGTGGTTTAGAATATATTATGTCTAACCCAAATGTTAACAAAACTTCCAAAATTCTATTTGAATGTGAACTTCCGATCTTTCTCTGGAATATGTTGGCGAAATCCTGGCTTGGATTGTGAGAGTTCCTGAGGCACGGTTTGTATCTCTGTACTGAGTGTAGAACCATTCAATAAACAACAGTTTGTGACCAAACTAATCAGTCTTGTTTCTGATTTCTAGCATAAAATTCCTGCCCCCGTGGATGTATCTGTTACAGCCAGCACAATTAGGAGGTTCATGGCACATCACCCACCGAGCTGCTGTGAGCAAAAGGACTTTATTTCTGTATAGCCAGTGAGCAGTGCGGAGAGGTGACTTGTTCTTTTATGGTATTTTAAGCACCTAAGAATGCCCAGTGGGCAGCTCAGCACAGTACAAATGTTCGCACACAGCTTAGGGATGATGTCTGGTGTCAAGGAATGAGAGCGCTGTGCTTCTGGCGAGGCAAAAAAAGGGTCTAATTTTGGTTTAACTGTCTTTTCATTGGACAATGAACTTCAGGACTCAAGGGTTATTCCATGATACTGAAATTTTTCATCCAAAATGTCAGTGTTAAGCAACCCTGAAACTTGAAGCCATGCTGGCTGTGCTGGATCCTTGCAACTGTGCCCCATCCCCCTGTGCAAATCCTTTTAGGGAAACTGAAAATGAGTGGAAGAAATGAGCAGTGGGGGTCACTTTGGTGAGCCTTTTTATCATGGCCTGTTGTGTTAACTGCACAAAGGTAAGAGCTGAGAAGCTCTAGAGTGGGACAATCACAGTAAGTCATTTTAGTATCTAATCTCTCTGTAAACAGATATGCTGTGAGGTAGAAACATTTCATTTTTTAGATCATTGTTCAAAGCAGCAGTACTTCTGTTATCTGTACGTTGTTAGTACCAAAGGTCTTGTAGATGCAGCGCAGGAGATTTGCCTGGGGAAATGCATTTGAGTCTTAGCTTGAGGAAATTAAAGGCTTCTTAATTTAAAAACAATTAAAAGCATTAAGGCACTCCTAGCGTGACACTGGTCATTGGTCACATGGAGTTCTAAGTGATGGCTGTAAGGAAACTAGTAAAAATAATACACTTAATCACTTGAAAATGTGTTTGGTATATTAGTTGCAGAATGTACAGAAATCTTGCTGAAAGTCTTCCATACATGTGGCACTTAATAAGAAAAAGCGAATTTAGGACTGTCTGTATCTTACAGTTCTCTTTGTAAGAACAGCAGAATAAGGAACTGTTGAATGTATCACGTGGCTTCCATCAGATCAGAGATAAAGTAAGAAGATTTCTGGGATAAGGGAGGTACTTTTATTCTGTTCAGTAATCACATACTGCTCTTGACATACTGCATTTTATGTAGATAAAAGAATTCAGAATACATGCAATTGCAACCAAAATACTGCAGAAATACTAAAAATAAGGGATCTTATTCTAACACTGAACTTCTTTCTATGTAATGAAGTACAGTGCTACTGTGTCAGACCTTGCAGGTGTTCAGGAGACTTTTAGCTTTTATTTTTGTCACCACTGTTTAGGGTTTTTTTTTTTAATGCTCTTACCCTTGGCGTTTCTATTCTGTAGCTAAATAGGCCGCACTGTTGCAGATCCTCTGTCTGTGTGGGACAATATTTCTGTACAAATGAAGGTCACATGCTTCCCACAAAGATTCATTATCTAAGTGATTGCAAACTGCTCAGAAGAGTGTGGTAAGAAGTTGTGAAGTGCAGGTATAAAGAGAAAAAATCCCAATGAATGTGAAATTGACAGCAAAAAACTTCAGCCAGTAATAGCTGGATTATAAAAATGAAAGATCAAACCTTTCCTGGTCATGGAGAAAAATGTGCTTCACTGTTAAACTATCAGAATCAAGTTCCTTCATTTTTATAATCCTATGTGTGAGAGAAGGAAAATAAAAGAACCCGAACTTGAATGAAACCTGTTAATGTTAAATGCTTACCTACAGTTTCCCCAGCTCTGGGACATTCCTGTCCTCAAGTTCAGAAAATGGACATTTAATTACTCGAATGTAACTTCATGCTGATTTTAATCATTGCCTTATGAGGATTCCCACTGGAGGAGACACAACGCCTGGATATCCTCAGGAAGCCTGAATTGATGCATTCAATCCACTGAAGTTCAGTGCTGATTTCTTGACTCTGCTCTGGGTGTGTTTTGCAGCAGTGCAGAATCTCTGCAACGACGAGCATGATGGACGTGAGCAACGATGAAAATATTTATGACCTAGAGCACTCAGTCAGAAATACCTGTGTGGGAAAATTCTCAGATTTAGGGGTTCTATCAGCTCTGCAACAATAATACTCCATTTGTAGTTGCTCTTCCCAGTAGCACCAGTAAAGTGATCCGGGCTCAGCTGGCCAAGCTCTTGGCAGCAGCCTCAGTGATCTCCAGGGAGGAGCAGCCCCGTTTTTCCTGAATAAACTCTGTCCAGACTTTGTTGTGCTTTGTGGCTGCAGATCTGAGCTACGATCCCACGTGTTCCCCAGTGTGTGCAGGAGTCAGTGATGCATTAACGGAGTGTGCTCTTGGCAGCCCAGCACCACCAGAGGAGTTTCAGTTCTCAGCTGGTAGAGCTGCGGCATCTGTCAGGCAATCTTTTAATTCCAGACATAAAATGTTCCTTGTCTTAAGACTGATTTGGTTGTCTGGTGTTTGCACAGAACCAGAGCTGTGTTGTAAGAGGCTATTTTTATTCTTTCTGGTATGTAATTTTATGATAGCTGACGTATTTTTATCAAATGTTAATATTGGCTAATTTAGGGACTGTGTGCTTATTGCCAGGGTTTACTTAGGCATGGATTCTAAAAGCAGTTTCTGCATGTTTTGGCACGTGGTGTTAAATTATCTAAATATAGATGTTTAATTTCTAGTTTGTTGTCTAACAAAGGGATGCAGGATACGGAATTTGATTACAAATACACTGAATTTCTTGTATTATTTCTCAGGACTGCAAGTTCACATTGGTGATGATAGTTACAGCTATCCTGGGGAAGTCACACAGTGTTGCAGAACTACTGCACAGCACTGCAGAGAAGCTGAAGATTTGTGCAGCAGCTTTAATTTAGATGTGGCAAAGGATTCTGTCATCACCTGCAATCAAGTGATCAGTGTGTCTTTCAAAACTTGAAGTAGGTGCTTGAAGTCAAATAAGAATTTAGTTCCTGTTCTGGGTTCACTGTTCACGGCTGCTGAAGTAGAGTGTTCTTACATATTTTTCAAAATAACATTTTGTCTCTGGATGGCAGCAGTAAAGGTGAAGGATGAGATCTTTAGACCTACCTGTCATTACCTCTCTTCCAGGCTTTCTGAGTGACATTTTTCCTGACAGGCACAAGACACTGGTTAGTACCAGAAATGTATCCTGTGCATGTACAGGCTGCATCAGTGCATCAACCATTGCAGTGTTGCAAACTTAAATTTTCAAATTCTCTATGCTTTTTGACTGGCTTCCAAATTATCTCTGCAGCGTGCAGCCTTTTTTCCTGGCTTCTGAGGTGTAAACCTTACTACTGATGTAAATTCTTTATCTCTGGAAGTTTTGATCTTTCAAGAGGAGAAAAGATGTTTTTTCTGCAGGATTGAAGGAGGGGTTTTGTGGGTAAATACAGTCAGTTACCCAGCTACAGATCGAATACATTTTATGTTCTTGAAATAAACTTAAATGGAAACCATTTAAACTTGTACCTGAATCTCTAAAAAGTCTGTATTCTCCCTAACAAAGTCAAATCTCTAGTTTATAATTACTGCTGCTTTAGTAAACTCCCATCTAAATCAAACGTACAGGGTAAAACTTGAAAGCAAAACCCATGTGGGTTTGGGAGTGGCAATTACTTATTTCACTGCTATGAAAACCAACAGCAGAAAAAGTCTTTGAAGTTTTGCATGTTGTATTTGAAGAACCTTACTGCAGTCTTTTGAGTAAATTAAGATGCTTAAATAGAAGATATTCCTCTTAAATATTTAACTTCTAAGATCTACTTTGTTGCAACAGTGTGGTCACTTTTTCAGCCTTTTGTGATACCACACTGGGAGTAAATGTTTACTGAAGAGATGCCTAATGTTACCCATACCTAAGATGTGAGTTGCTGCTGACACTGGAGAGCTGAAATGGGTGTTTCACTTTGGTGTAGAGAACTAACTCTGGCTGGATTCATTTCTCTACCTGTGTCAGTAGATTCAGGACCTTCTTGTTTTTCAGTAGTTTGAGTGATCTGTCATGGGCAATCTGAAGTAGGAATCTTCCCTGTTTATCCTGTAATCTTACCTGTTGCTAGTGTGTATCTTGGAAGGATTATTTTTTCCCCCACTGCCTTCTGGTAAGACTTTTTTCTGCAGCAGTAGCCATGTGAAAAAGTACAAGAAGGAAATAAAGCTCTTATGAGCTGTGTTCTCATATACCAGTGTCTGAAAAAGCTTGTGCAAGTGGCTTGCAGAGTTCGGATTTTTACTAAAATACATCTTTCTATACTTGCAGAGATAAAGAACAGGGTTCTAATACTGATGCTGAGTCCTTGGACATGGTCCACCTCTTAGAATAGGGGTGGAATTTCAGTGCCAGCACTGATAAACTGGTGATTAAATACTTTATTGTCACAGATGCAGATTGTAGAGCAACGTGATCCAACAGGATCAGGACTATGGATTCACAGTCCTTCCTTGTAACCCTCCGGAAGCAGAGAGAGTGAGTGTTTGTGTGTGTGTGTGTTTGTGTGTGTGTGTGTTTGTGTGTGTGTGTGTCACTACCAGCCTGCAGCCTGGCACAGAGAGGGAAGCAGCAGCACTGCTGTTCAGCCTGGCTGCTCAGCAAAAGAAAGCTCGTGAGGGCAGTGGTTACATGACCTTTCTTCCAGGGCTTTTGCTTGTCCAAATTATTTCAATCATTTCAGGTTAATTTGCTTTTCAGCCTCAGCTAACAAGACTGCAGTTGGCCAGTATTGATTCTTACTTAAAAGTATTAATGCCCTCAGTCTTTTGAATTAAATGTTTTCAGCTGTAAGTAGCTGCTGTTGCTGAGGTCCTACGGTTCAGCCAGTGATTAAATTCTGAATTTTTTTCCTGCTCAGCCATCCTTTTCCAAAGCTATTTTTCATTTGTCAGTGTCCTTTGGAGGATATTATTAGAGGTAGCTCATTTCCAGGTGGCCAGGGAGTTGGCTGCCCAGTGAACACTTAACCTGTGAATTAACTGCCAGACCGTGCTGTGTGCAGGAGTTTGTGCTCCCAGGGATGTGCTTTCCCCTGCGGTGCTCCCGTGCAGTGTCACCTCGTTAACTACACCTATAAACAGAGCTCCTGAAAGGAGCTGTCTTGTGTGACATCCAGAACTCTGACAGAGCAAAATACGTGGCTTTTTGGACGGTTTTATTATTCTGGATCAATGGAAGGCCTATTTGTGGCAGTGATCTGTCTCCTCCTTGCAAGCAGCACAACAGGGGACTCACTGGTGTGAGGGCAGACACAAGCACTTGGCTGGGGGAAGCAGCTCTTGTTAAACCAGCTGATGGAAAACACATTTAGCTGCATTTTGGTTCTGCCTCAAACAGCATTTCAGATTTGTTCCTATTCCTGGTGTATATAGGAAAGTGTTTGGGGAAAATAGGCTCTCACTTGGTGGGCTTTGTTGGCTATGGAAACACCTGGGGCTGGAACTGAAACTGAGCTTTCAGCATTCTGCTAAAGTAGCTGGTGCTTCCTGTGCTGCTCTTGTCACCTGTTAATGCAGTCTCAAGTAACAGATCTCTCTTCTTTCTGAATGAAAGGAGCAGATTTCCTGCTTTTCTAAAATCCCAACCAACAAGATAAAATTTAGAAGTTTAAGAAATTTTAGGCATCACTTAGGTGAGTTTTGGGAGTGTGTGTGTGTTTGTGTTTGGAATGCATCAGCTTTTGGGTGAATTTACTATAATTGGACCTACTCTTAATCTGGTGAAATTGGAATCCTAATGACTGATTTTGGATATGCAAACAGTATGTGTACCATATCTAATTTTATGCAGCAATAAAGCACACCATGTTCTTTCTAGACCCTTGATTGGCTTGTTTTATCTCATTGCCTAAAATGGTATTTTCAGTGGGCAGTTCCTACACTGTTTTTAGGGAAGACTTCAGGGCATTTCAGTTTTTTCCTGTATCTGAAGATATACATGTGTTTGGACTACAAACTCTGTGATGCTGCTGCCTGCTTTATTCTAGTTGTCCATTTTTGGTTGGCACAGCAACTCGTAAGAGCCATTTTTAAACAACTGTTTCAGAGTCCTTTAATAGCAATGTACTGAAGATGAAAGAGCACTGTGTGGGGGTGGCTGCATCCATCTGGAAATAGGAGACTTGGTTTGAGCTTGGTTGTAGATCCTGTGTTCTAAAATACTAGAATGTATTTACAGTAAGGCAGGACTTAACTCTGCTACCACTTCTTTTCTGCAACTCTGTGTAATTGGACATAATAGGCAGCAAGATGCTCTATAATGGAAAGTTACAGCAGTTGGTGTCTCAAAATAGCTCTCAGTTCTTAAGTAGAAGTAACTTCCTTGCTGCATGTAACAAACTGGTGGGTGGAGGAAAAGCTGGTCCGTGTCTTACAGACATGCAACTGAAAGAAGAAAACGAGGGGGAGAGAACAGACTCTGCTTTATTTTTGGTGCCATTACAGCGTCAGAATTGTCATGACAATCAAAACTATTTTTCTCTTCGTAATCTTTAAACTGTACTTCATTTTAAGGTCATGCTAAGATGCGTTGTTGAATTCACTATTTTGCATTCCCTTCTATGGCTGTGGTTTTATCTTCAGGAAGAGACTTGCAAAACAGCTCTGGAGTTATTCCAAATCTCCTTCCTTAAGGGTGCCTGGGACTGCACAGCCAGAGAGCATCCCAAGCAGAGCTGCATCCGCATGGACAGTCACACTCTCAGCATGTGGGGCTTTAACCTCGGGCCATCGAGCTATTTTTGGTGATGAGAAGTTAGAAATGAATGACCCAATGCTTGGCATACTTCAGATCTGCATGAGACACATTCTGCTTGGAATGTTTCCTTTCTGAGAGTCAGCACCAAATACAGATGAGTAGTATTTCTTTTGGAGATGGCCTCGTGGACGTCTGCCACACAGGAAATTTCACATATGGGTTACTTGTAACAATCTTGCCATCATTTCATCAGCAGTACTAGCAGTTGTGAAGAGGATATTATCCAAGCCAGTAACTTTTATGGCCATATTAAAGTATAAAATTAATTATCTTGATGCAATAGCCCAAACTTGCTTTTGAACTCTGCAAGTACACTTTCATATTCTAAAATCTACCCTGGTGTAGTCAGGGAGATGGATGTAAGCAAACTAGATACTGGAGCCTATTGTTTTGTAATTTGTCACCTGCAGCTCACTTAGTCCCCTTAATTCTCTTGAGCAAAGCTGCTGTATGTGGAGTTGCTGACTAAATAATTGTAACGAGGAATGTGACATATCCAGCCTTAATAAATAGCAGAGGAGTGATTCATCGGGTGCTGAGTAACAGCCACTGCATGTGTGAGACTTAAAGGAGGAAGCATCTTACTGAACAGGCTACTCTTGTGTTGGATCTGTACTTCTAAAACACTCCTTGGGTGGAGGGATGACTTGGAGTTAAGATGACTCGGTCTATACACTTTGGCTTCCTGGTGTTCTGGTTAAGCCCTGTGCTTTGGGACTTAAGCAACAGAATCTGCCACTGAAACCCTGAGCACGAAGTGTTTCAGCACAGCAAGAACTGGAGTTACACATTCCAAGTGGGTATTTAACTTTCTGCTGCATTATGTGTTCCCGTAGATTGCCAGAGTACGACAAAGTAGGTGAGTTGTGGAGCCCGAAGCAAGCAGTGCTGCTTTTCTGCTATCTTTAGATCTGAAACTTCCCGGTGCTTTGGGCAGAAATAACCCAAGTGAGACTCTTAGAATCACCTCTTGCTCAAATCTCTAATTCAGAAGATATTACTCTGCCATTTGTTTGCCTGGCAAAGCATTTCCACATTTTAGTTACACTGAAGTTATAATTGACCATTTTCAAGGCAGCTGTAAAAGCTAATTTTAATTTTAGGGAAGGGGATCCAAGCCCTGAAAGCAGGAAAGCATGCTGCCTTTCAAACCTTCGTCTTGGCTGCCTGATCAGGTGTNAGAATCACCTCTTGCTCAAATCTCTAATTCAGAAGATATTACTCTGCCATTTGTTTGCCTGGCAAAGCATTTCCACATTTTAGTTACACTGAAGTTATAATTGACCATTTTCAAGGCAGCTGTAAAAGCTAATTTTAATTTTAGGGAAGGGGATCCAAGCCCTGAAAGCAGGAAAGCATGCTGCCTTTCAAACCTTCGTCTTGGCTGCCTGATCAGGTGTTCTCTGGGCTTAAACCAAACTCTTGTCCTTAGATGTTGTCTAAAACCTACAGGATTTGGGAGTATCTGTAACAGCAAAATTTTTCCCCCCTAGTCCTGTAATTAAAACAGAGCCTCTGCTAAATGTAAGCTTTTTGGTTTTTTGCAATTTAATATTTTTTCTTGTTCTGGAACAGATCTAGTCCTTACTTAAATAATAACCTCAGATCCAGCTTGAGCCCTTGAGGAGCTTGTTCACCAAGTGACTTGCCTCAGACAGCTCTATATATTTAGGAAAAAAATGGTCTTCAACATTTAATTAGTTTCACCATACTTTGCTGTCCCACTGCATTGTTCTTTATTTGGTCAGTGTGGCCATAAGTAGCTACCTTCTTCTTTTTTAAAGATTTCTTCCCCTGCTCAACTTCACTGTTTGACATAACAATACTTCTCAGTAGCAAAACTCACTGAGGTTTCTGTTTAGCCTATCAGCTGTGGACTAAATTAGTGACAGATTATGATGGCTAATGCACTACTGTATAATTAGTTAATTGTTAAGTAACTAATTTAAATAAGTTACTTGTTAAATACAGTGTGGTTGTCTCATGGAACTGCAAGGTTACAAAAATAGCTGTCACGGGGGGCTTGCAGTAGTTTTCTGCTGGAGTGACTCTCTCTGGGCTAGAAATCTGTTTAAATGTTCCTGGCCTTGTTGACAAGAGGTAGCAGTGCTGAACTTAAGATCAAAAAGAATTCTGCTAGTTTTCTGTTTCTAAAGTAAAGGGAAATAGCAGCAATAAAATTGTTTAGTAGTCTTCTCCTGCCTTTTTCCTCTTTGACTGCCCCTTCTCCTGAATCAAAGCAAATTTTTCTCCACCTTCTAATGCTCAATTTTTTTTCTTTCCCCATCCACAGTCAGTGGAAATGAAAGTAGGTTGTTTTCCTTACCATACAAGTTTCATCAACAGGCTGAGCCTATACTCTGAAAAATTAATGATTAAATTTGGAAAATAACCTGACAGTAATAATCACCTTGGTATTAACTAAATTTTGCCATGACATGCAAGACAGTGGGCAGCACTTTGCATGTACTGCTCCCCACAGCCTCTTGAATTGCTGCTCATGGGACTTTTTGCTTGTTGTGAGCAGATGAGTGTAGATCCTCAAAGGAGCTTTTTAGATTGCCATGTTCTCCAAGAAGTAGTTATTTGGAAATTTCAGATATGAATGTGTTCCTACCTCTTATCTCTTCATAAACTGTGGAATATCTTCCTTCCATTTTGTCTTTTAAATAAATATACACAGCTGGTACTGCTTCTCACTGTACCCTGAAATCTGGCTTTGTGTTGTGCTGTCTCTAATTGTGAATGGCTGTCACTGAAAGGATTAGAGGGGCCCACGGGTGGCTGTAGCCACACGAGGATGGCTTTCAGTTTCCCTTTAGCAGTTCAGAGCATGGTGCTAAAAACACCAAGCTCATGGGTTTTGATCCTGGACTTGATGATCCTTGTGGCTCCCTTCCAACTCAGAATATCGGGTGATTCTGTGATTTTAGGAACAGCATCAAGCCAAAATGAAGAGAATCAGGTAGCTCCCTGCTGCCCTCCCCAGGGAGTGGCAGATCAGCCTCAGCTGATGCTGTGGGGTGCTGCTGAGGAGTTTCCTGACTGGCGCTCACCCGTGACTCAAAGAGCTGAGTCAGCAGGAAACTGCAGTAGTAAATTCAGTCTGGAGCCTTGGAACTCGGCATTCCAGGCTGACTCAGTGCAGCAGCTGTTACTGTGGCCTCGGGAGGAGGCACTGAAGGAGGCTGCTGTCCTGGCCATGACTAATGCTGGCTCAGGCTGGCCCCATCTGTCCCAGCAGCCTCCAAAAGCTCTGCCCAGCTCAGGCAGGCTGAACTGACACAGCCAGAGCCATCCTCTCTCTGTTGACACCCCCACGTCACAAAAAGGAAGTAGAACCTGTCCTTTGTAATCCTGGTACAAAAGACACTGGAGGAGGCCAGGTATTTTCCAAACTACCTCTATAAAAATAAACCTGTTAGGGAAAGCTGCTCTTTTAAGGGCTGGTGAAGATGAGTGTGTAGTCCTAAAGCTGAGGAGTTTGATTCATTACATAAGTATGATTTTAGATTAGCAGGGCTGTTAGAATTTAAACTGCATGTACAAACAGGACTTCAAATTTAACTGAGTTTTAAGGTGGTGAACAGAACTGTTTATTAGAAAATCATATGGGTTAGAATGGACCTTAAAGATCATCTCATTCCCCTCCCCTGCCATGGGCAGGGTCACGTTCCACCAGACCAGGTTGCTCCCAGCCCCATCCAACCTGCTGCTTCAAAACTTTGAACTGACCTGCATAGGCAGTCTGTTTTCCCTAGGAAGCAGGGAGTGACAGCAGCAAAGCTTGTTTTTAACTTCTGCAAAGGTCAGCGATGGATGAAGCTGATTCAGAAGTGTGTTAAGAAAATGCAGCTGAATAAAACTGTTTAAAAATAGTTTGGCTCTTCAAGCATTAATTCCAGTTACATTGCTTAATAGATCTCACAGCTTTAGAACTTAACACAAGCACTGTTTTAAACTGAATTAGTTTTTAATTCCTCCTACTCCTCCACTAATTCTAGGCTCAGTACTTGAGATTGAAATTCCTTTTCCTGAACTGCTGGTTGTTACAGAGGCTGTCAGGAGTTGTCAGCTGTGCACATCACCTTAACCTGTGACCTGCTGTTAGCTTTGGTCACGTTCTCTTCTCTTCTGCCAAGAGCAGCCACAGACTGCGGCTGTGAACAAACTGCAAATTGTGCTATTGGTTAACCAAGGAATAACTGAGTACTAGTTCTTAATACTAAACTATGCAGCATAAACAAAGAGACCTGTCTAATGTCTAAACATATTGTTTTTCTGTACCTAAACTGGTTCAAATGGAGTGCTTTAGGAAGCAACAGCAGCCTGATAATGTCTTTCCTTCTTAATGTCTGTTTGGGTACAGTTGCTGGCCTATATTTTTTTGAAATAAAAGCTGAGAGACAGTAAAATGGAAAATTTATTAGTGCAAGTTGGTCGGTTTCTTCCAACAAGTACATAAGAGCATCCCATGCTTAATGCATTATAAACAAACCTGGTCTAAGATAAGAAAAGTTGGACTTGTTTTGGAGTAACAATATGTTACATATTGTCATCGTCTGACTCATCTTCCTCTTTCAAAGATTCCTGTTTAAAAAAAGAAAGTGTAATTAAAGGAGAGTCTGACAGTTGTTTTATAATTCAGCCTACACTAAACAAAGTAAGTTTTGCTGCAGTTTCACAACCCTCTCAGGGTGTCCAAACTCTTGGAGTCAGCAGGACAGTTCCCATCAATACATTTACTTTTGAAGGAGAAAGACAGCACCTGTGGCAGCCTTTGAATTAATAGTTTCTGATAACAAGAACCATCCCTGGGTTCCAGTGTAGCCTTCCCTACTCTCCCTTCCCAGGAACACCAGCTAACACTGAAGGGACGTGTGTTGGAATGATACATTTTCCAGGCAACTCAATTTGTCAAGTGAAGCCCTGAGACAGCACCGAAGTCAGAACTTACCTTGGCATACTTTTCTGCTTCTTCTCTGATGTCTTTGGGAACAATTTCATGTTTTCCATTGGTTACTGCCAAAAAAAAGAGTAATTACAGTTCACACAAGGACCCTGACATACAGAGTGAATTTAAGAAACAATGTTTTACTTTAGTCACAAAAAGTTATAAATTTTCTGGAGTGTTACAGAAATTATAGAAATGCATTACTTTCTCCAACCCAGCTGAGTTCCAGCTCAAAAGCTTTATCCTTTACTTCATCGTGAACTATGTAGATTCTGAAAAGAACAGAGAAGGAACAGATTAGAACAGACTGACCAACAGGCTAAATATACTTTGTTCCTGTCACAGACTTCTTCTGTTAAAGTAGTCTTATGATTAATAGAAGCTCTCCCTGTGCCTTCTCCCCACCAAACACCACCAGAGAATTTTCCAGGCTTAACTGCTAGTCTAACAACACTTTAAATCATTACAGCCAAGATGCAGGTTGAGATGTTCAAGTTGCCCTAACTGGAACAAACATTAAGATTTAGATAGTGCAGAACCGAGGCTGCATCATCACTGCTTCTGCTGGATCAGTTATAATACAGCTTGGAGCATCCTGCATTTCCCCTGTAAATCTTCATTCAGTTTACACTTAACACTAAATCCCAACACCACAGTGTCCTGCATCTAATTAGAAGTCTGTACATAAGTTTCCAGTGTGATGTTTCTGGCAAACATGGAAATGGGAATTTAAACTGCAAGTGGTATCACAGCATCCACAGTGCCACCCAGACCAGTAAATCTCTGCTTAGGCTGTGGGACAGAAGTGTTACACTGCAGTAACAACACTGATTTGATTCATCCTGTGGCAGAACACGTAAACAAACGGGAACAATCCTGAGCTGAGACACTCAAAACAACAAAACTCCCAAGAACCTGTGGCTTCACTGCTGGAGAAGCCTGTATTTTGTATTTCTAAGTTTGCTTTAGAAAGCACTTTCTAAGTCAGAAGTTGAAAAATACCAGCTATTCCTACTCAACATGGAAAACTTGGGGATAGTGGAGGGAGGCAGGATACCTTCAGCACCACACTAAGTACTTCAGTGGAAGTATTGGGAAACAAATGTAAAGACTGAAGTGAACACTGGTGTCCAGGGAAATACCCCTCTATGCTTACAGGCCCTCCTGTCCCTGTTAGCTGAGCTGATCTGTAGGTCTGTCTTATGTTTCTTATGTTCGGCTGGTTACAAGCCTTTTGTAACAAAGTGTACCTTTACGAGCTCCTGAAGAAATCACTGTACTGTGCCTAGTATTTTAGCTTTAAAAGTTATTAAAATCTTTGCTATCTTGCTAAATGCTACTAAGGAGCTGAGTTTGAGCTGAAAAACAGAACCCTGTCTAGAGCTGCTGCTGAGTTTGAGCTGAAGCAGAACTAGAAGTATTTTTATTATTAGAAATTATTTTAAAATGTCTACTAATACAGCTATACTGTATATATTCTTTTAAAGAAGTTCTACTTTGCTTCTTTGCCAAGCACTTGAGCCTTTTTTTTTTTTAGGCTGGGTGCAGGACCTCAGCATCGTTTGTGGGCAGCTTCTCTCTGAAGCATCAGGTCATTGTTCAAACAACTCTTACTTCAGAACCAGGACACCAAGGAGTTTCCCCTCATCTGTCATCTGGTCTCAATATTTTAAAACCAGGGATTAGAGTCAGACAATTTAACACACAGCTTAAAAGGAACAGCCTGAGTTTGAAACCACAGCAAGCTCCCCAGTCTGGATTTTTGTCAAGTTGAAAAAATGGGTTGGAGACTTACATTTTTGCAACTTCTTTAACAACATCACGGCAGGTCATTTCCTTCATCTGTAGGCAAAAGACAGACAGACATAAGATTTCTATTAAGAGAATATAAATCTTCCACAAGACCAGAACAGGAGAGGCTGTGCACGTGCCTAGTGAGCTTCAGGTTCAGTAGTCAAAGTAACAGAAAGACCAGAACCACATTTCTTCTCTACAGTGCAACTTCCAGCCTGCTCTATGCAAGTCATTCTTCCAGGGAAAAATAATACAGCTGAAAGATTCTGTGAAAAAAATACTACTTGGAAATTCCCCAGTTTAAAGCACTCGTCAGCTGAAATCTTAGAAGCTGCACAGGTGATGTTGGCATCCTAAAAGCCTGACTTGTTCCTGAATGCTTTGTGCTCAACTGCTATAAAATAACAACATGGGAGAGGCACCATATTTTCACATGTAATATTTTTATTTCTTCTAGGCAGCACAGTAATACTTTTGGTCTTAACCAACATTTTATGCAAGCAATTTTGGGTTTTAAATAATCCCCCAAGAGGAGAATATTGTTTAACCACCAACTGCCTGCCTGAGCAAGGCATCATCATCTCATTTCCTATTTTCTCAAGTTGTATCACAGTCTTTTGGCAGCTTTGCAGTTAATCGGAACAAAGTCTGGTGCAAATTTCCATGACATAATAAACTTGTGTTTTATAAGTCAACTTTTCTGGCCTATGAAGCAGTAATATATTCTCCTATATTTCATTAATGCAATTTACCATCTCTTCCAATTCCCAAAATGTTTTCAAACCCTTAGTATGGAAGGTAGTTGTGAGGCACTGGTGAAGGAACTAAGATGACAAGAGTCCATGTGGAGTGTCACAGCCCTTCCTGGGGTCAAGCAACGGGCCAGAGAAGAAATGCCTGTGCCTGGTTGGACAGATCCATCAGTCCCATCTGGAGAAGGTCCCCAAACAGAGACCCACTGCCTGTGACACTCAGTCCAGAACACAGATGTACCTTGTGTCACACAAACATTTAAATGATGATGTGTACTCATGCATATAAAGTTAGCAGTCAGACAGGAAACCCTAAAGCTCTACTACTGTCATGCGTATTTACAAGAGAGAAAACTGAAGTCAATTTAATTTCTGCCATTATCCTTATCCCACCCCAGGTACGATAATTCTGCAGACAATGAAAATAAACAATATGAACAGTTTTATCCCACCAGTTAATCATCGTGTCCATACATCAAAAAGTTGTAATAGTATCAGAGCTGCAGGAGATCAAGAGATTAAAGCAGTCTCCACACAACTGCAAGTTTTCCCACAGCTGAGTTCACAGACATAGAATGCAAGAGATGTGATCAGTGCAGGGTTTTCTTCTTGCACTCTCAGCTACACAGAGTTTCACACACTGTACCCTCCCCAGACACAGGACCTGCTCTGCACTCCCCTAAGGCAGGTTCAAAGTCCTGACCCCCTGCTTGTCTCTTCCACCCGGAGTCATCTCTTCCAACAAACAAATCTTAGCTTACAGGCTCCTGGAGGCTCACCCTACAAAACCTTTTGTACTTCTCTGTTTTTCCCCACCTTAGCTTTGACAAATTCCTCTTGTCAAAAAGAGCCATGACGTGGAAACCTGCCCAGTCCTCAGTGAACAAAAGGCATTGGCCTGTGGGGCTGGACTCACCCCACGCAGCTGGGACAGGATCGCGCACGTTGCTGGGGACACTGCACACACCCCTGCAGCTGGGCCCTGGGCCACACCTCTGGTCCATGAACTGCATTCTACAGCTCTCGTGTGAATTCCACTCATTCACATCATGAACTGCAGAAGTTTTTGAAAATCCAAGCACTGCACAGAAAATTAATTATTCGGAGTAGATTGTGTGTAAGCCAGCACAGCACTGTCTTTTGCCAATGTGCGCACCTGGAAATTGAAATTATGATTTCCCAGATGCCACGATTCCAGTACAAAGATCAAATGATCGTGTAGGCTTCTTACCTTTAATTTGGTATTCAAGTATCTGAACCAGATTCAAAACTGAGTGAATCGAGTCTAGAACATTCTAATTTTTCTGGTACGTTTTCAGTCATAGTGCTACAGCACCACAAAAATGGCTATTCTTAAAAATATAATAATCATATAAACTCTGAACCTTTCCATGGACAGCTGTGACATCCCTTTGCAGACCAAAATAAGATGCTAACAAAGTTTCACATGAAAATTACATGAGACAGACCAGGAGAAGGATTTGGTTCCATGTCGTCTCCAGCTCCAAGGGTGTCAGATATTAGAACACATGAGGAAGATGGAAATCTTTCAGGATTCTAACATGACTTCAATCAGCTAAAGGGACACTTCAATCCCTTTTGGCTGTCTTCTCTCCACAGACCAGTTTGTCCTTAACAAGAGCAGCCTTTTGGAACTTGTTAAACAAAAGAATCCTCTAAAACCTTTGGGTAATAATAGATGCAGCACCCTGCACCACACTGCCTATGGTTTTCATTCAGAATGAAAAATATATTTATACTTTTATATTCACTCACTCACTTGGCTCACTGGCAAATGTACAAGGAAATATTTCACCCACTTCTCCTGCGTTTTATGTATTTTAGGCACCCAAAAGGTAACATAATAAACCAGGAATATTTGTCTTGAAACAGCACAATGACACTGTAACACCATACCTGAAGTTTTTCTATCTCCGTTTTTGCAGCCTGCCTGGCTTTACCAATGGCACAACCCCAATAACCCTAAAAAAAAAAAAAGAAACACACAATATGCAAATTTAATTAAATACTTGACCCTCTACAGCTCTTACTGTCACTGAGCACAGCTCTTACTGTCACTACTCCCAGTGAACACAGTAACCTTGGCATTGGTCTCTCTTGGGGCACATCCCCAAATGGTTGAGTAGAGCCCAATTACTACATCAAGTACCACCACTGCTGATAGAGAAGTGCTCAGTAATTCCTGGACAGAAACTCAGCAGCTCAAAATGTCGTAATAGACCTTTTAAATTGCTATTACAGTAAATAGAAGAATAAACTAGAACTAGTTTCAGGAGAGATGTTCTACAGGAACGACAGAAGTTCCACAGGATCCAAGCACACCCCAAGCGAAACCCTCCTACTGTGAAAATATATTTGAAGTATAAGCACATAAAAATAAAGCATTTATATTTCTCTCAACAGCCATGGTACTGGATGTACTGCAAGAAAATGCTAAAAAATGCAACAGCATGAGTGTGTATCGACCCGTGTGTAACACGGCTGAAAACGCAGCATGAACAACAATTAACAGCAATTCTAACTTGATTTGGTTTGCTGCTGGCAGGCAGGGCCAGAGGAACAGCCCTCTCTTACCTGAAGTATTCAGTCAAGGGGTATCACTACAATCCTTGCCTTTTGGGGCAGCACACGGGAGTTGTCACCGGACAGAGCCAGGTGGAATGAACTCCCACATTTCTGAGAGACAAGCTTTCAACTCATTTCTCAGACTGTACTTCTAAGAAATGCACATTTGTTTAACAAGGACATGCAAACGAGCAGCAGTGATTCACCAGAGATCTCCCCAGGCAAAAGGAGAAAACAACAACAGCTTTTGTGGACCAACACTTACTGTTTTCCCAACTAGGAACTTTTAGGAGGGGAACTTCTGCTAAGATGGAAATATTTCTGACACACTCACGTAAGAAACTCCTGATGGATCAATCATGTACAGTTGTGCACCATCATCACTATCATAGGACCCCAACATGAAACTGGAGGAGAAAAGAGAAATGAAAAACCTTCCTTGTACCAACACACACCAAACTACAGAGACTACACCAGCTCAGGTTTCCTACATCTTCCTGTCCTGCTACACTCTACTGAGCAATTTCCCTCACAACAGCACCTGCACGTTGCCAGAAACATTTTACTGATCAGTAACTCGGCAGCAGATCTGTTTATCAGTCCCTTTGCCCTAGAACCACACAGTTGTAACCTGCTCTTTAGGGGTCAGGGCGAGCAGGATGATTGCAGAGGGACGCTCTGCTTTCACCACCATCACAGACTCAATGGCACAAACCCTTAAACTTTACAACCAAGGGACAAATTGACCAGCTCTGTAGAAGCCTGGCACAGCCTTACAGGAATCTGAATTCTTCACCTGAGGTTTTAGGCACACACAAAAAGAAAGGGGAAGGGAATCTTTGGGAGAGGAACTGTGGGTTACTAATTCCAGGTTTCAAAAAAGAACTCAAAACAACCAAAATAGTTCCAGCAACTGTGAACCAAAAGATATTTACAAATGGCTGTGTCTGCAAGACTCACCTGCACCCGAAAGGCCTGACAGCACTGTACAGGGTGTAGGCATGCACATACATGGCCACTCTGTCTGCAAGATGCTGTGTGGAAAAAA